>OY978013.1:4205000-4516015 GCA_963854515.1 Pandemis heparana | reverse complement strand
GGATAAAGCAAACGCAGATCACTAAGTAAATGGGCACTAAAGGAAAACTGCTAAATAGGAGAGCGATACTATCACGGCTAGTGACGAGGCATCATGTCGCGATAAACTCGGCCCCTAATAAAACAGCCCGGCACTACGGCCAGATTATTAGACGCCGCCTTATCGAGCGACTTAGTCTGCCCCAAATTGAGTGAGTAGGAATTATGGAAAAACTTTCTACACGCCACGAATTAAAGATAATGAAGATTACGTTTAGATAAAACTTGTGGTAAACATCCGAATAAGTCTTCCGCACAACTTCATCGATTGCATAAACATGTAGAATTTGCTGCAGGTCGCACGTAATGGATTCGCTTATATGAGCTGATCAAAATGAAATTGGAAATGAATAAGAATTATATTGCGATGGGGCTAGTGTCTAAAAGAAAATATTTTTTCAGTATAACCTATCTATTCCTTTATTGAAATAAAACTCAGCGTTATTAGATTTCGAAACCAATGTTTGTTAAACGTTTTGAGCTAATAAAAGTAATATTAAGGAGCCGAGCCGCGCCAAAAGGGAGGAAATGAAAGGGAGGACGGGAATGAAATTGGAAAAACTTGTTACAGAATTACTTGAGATGAAAAAAGGAGAAAACAAATAGCGCCTAGTAAAAGTTGGCGGAACAAGCTACGCTTAGCTACTTTATTTACCTGGGGGACATCCTCTAGCCACGCTATTTATTTTAATGCGGTTAAAAACTTTTTACTTGTAAAACGGTTTTATTTACACATAACTACATCACCTTAAAATTTCTTGCTTAGCGAAATTCATAATCGTTTTATAGGTCAGGTCAAGAGTAAAGTACCCGAAACCGACGAACATGTATGAAGAGATTGATGAATGTGGATGAAGCAAAAGAGGTATGTCAGGATCGTAGCAAGTGGAACAAAGTTGTCTCTGCCTACCCCTATGGGAAAGAGGCGTGACGGTATGTATGTATATGTATGGAAATTTATATTTTAGATTAGACCAAATAAGTCCACGTGATTCAATAGCTACATATTGCCAAAAACAATGTCTACACTAACCTTTTACTCCAGTTTCCGATCTCCGCGTAGCGCCGGCCGTTAGAGCATCCGCTCCTCCTCACTTCATTTCCTCTAAACGTCTGCACTGAGTTCCCGTTCGGTGTTAATATTCCGTTCGTGGAACTGTTATTGTTCCGTTCCCGGTTTCTTGGGAAAGTCCCAGTTCCCGAACGAAAGGTTGCCAGTTGAGGAGTTTGAGCATCCGGACTGAACTGCTGAAGTGGAAGCGTCACGTTCCCGCTCCAACTCTTGCGATTGACGGCAAAAGTTTTGAACGTTCCATTACCGTTTGTTGGAGAAGGAATAGCTCCACAGAAACTACTCCGGTTATGGCTATTTTTGATGAGCGCGCTGTTCTGAAGCGACACTTGCGGTTTGATTGGCACCAGGGGTGATGCTTGGTCTATTGACATCGTCCTTCAGTAGTTGTAGGTTGAACCTACGTTGCTTACATCTACATTTTTGTCTGCAAAGGAAAGAAATATTTATGTTACTTAGGGGCGAATAACCCAATAACGATGAGCCTTGATGTTATTGAAGTACAGAGTTGTTTTATCTTTGCTAATAAAGATACCCTGGTTGTACAAACCAATTAATGAGAATTGATCACAAGACCCTGACATGGCAATAAAACGTTGATTTGATGCATTCAAAGCCAGCTTTTAGAGCTAAACAGATATTCATGTTCCACAATCTAAGAGAGAGCTACTGAAAGAACAAAATATTTTTTTTAGAAAATGCAATAGGTTAAGTGAGTAAGAATGGACAAAAACGATTTGTAAGTCAAGCTGACCTTAAGCAGAATAGTGTCAGCAGGCACGGCAGACAGAGCGTCCTGTATCAGCCATTGTTTAAGTCTATTAAGAAACTTCATTACTTTTTGCGCCTTGACCTACTTCGATTTAGACAAACTATTCAAGTCTATTTACAGGATGTAAAATAGCTTATTTGACACCAATGGTTTTGATTACATTAGTTGGTAATCGATTTCTAAATCGGATACGTAAGGTCTGTACAGTTGGACCGCATTCTGAAAGCAATCGAAGAATTACCGACTGCCCACATAATTTCCATGGCAGTCCCTTTGCAGTCAGCAAAATTTCACTCTGCTGTTAACAGTTTTACATTGCAGTCGGGATGCAATCTATCTGTCCTGCCAACTCTTAGCAATGTTTTGCTGTATTGTGTGTGAACTGTGAATACAGGTTGGTGTAGTAGCCACTCACTTGATTTTGGATTTTAAAAATGGTGGCCTATATTGCTTCGTCATTTGTGAAAATTTCCGCGAAATGCCGTGTTTTATTTAAAAATTCATAACTTGGCTTCTACTGAACCATTTGCTATGTTTTTTATACACAAAAAAGCCAATGAAACAAAGAATTTATTGCTGTTGCTTATTTTATGGGTTACGATATTGAAAATATTTACAATAAATGCGTAAAACAGACACACTGATAAAGTTGAAGACTTCAAGCGGAAATGTATTTTTAGAAAAAAATCTAAAGCGATAACACCCTTTTTGTTTGCATGCAAAAAAAAGTAGATTAGTTGTTCTTTCATTTGAAGCCAAATACTATATAAGTGTTCATATAAAATAATATAGTAAACATCATTTCATTTTTAAATATGTGACGCAAGACTGCGCAAGACGGGGCGAAATTGTTTCTTTGTTTCGTGATTTATTTGTGGCTAATTTTATAACTCCAGAACCGAAATAAAGTTCTAATTAGAACAAGCAACTAATAATCATAAATTAGAATAGATATATTTTGCAATAATCACGTAATTTACGGTTCTATGAGTCAAAATAACAAAAATTATGTACGTACCACCGAAGTTTTGATTTCCAGTTGAACTAAAAACGCTTTAAACCACAATATCACACAAAACAAACACATTATAAATCACAGTCTGTACCTAGCAAACCACAATTACACAAAGAAAATCGTTAATACATAGAATCACACTGATTTTAAGGTAAATAAACAAAGCCGGTACGCAAAAAACAAAACACATGCGACGTTACCATGCCAACTGCCGATTCAAATACAAAATACAACATGGCCGCCCGTTAGGGTCGGAACACAACGGAGCCGCCAGGTCTATGCAGTGTTTTAGAATTAAGCGCATACCTACGCTATTTTAAGTGGTCTATAAATATAGTATAATGTAAAAAACGTAATATTTGCAAATTTTTTACCTACTTTTCATTAACTTATGTTCGAGTCTTTACCTATGTTAGTCGTTATTTATTTAAACCGACTTCAAAAAAATAAGGTGGTTCTAGGTTAGACTGTATTTTGTATGTATATTTAATTAAATGATAAAATAAAGTTCTTACTATGGAGATTAGGCATTTAAAGAGCTTTTTAGCATACTTGCTGTTAGGCAGTGAATAAAAAAACGATCGAATGTGGTTGGAATTGTATTGTATTTTTGCTTGACTAAAATGACCAGACACCAAATTAATGATTATAAAATGTAGTATGTATGTAAACAATGGGGTCGTGGTGTCATCTAAAAAAAAAATGTGGGTCCAGGTGTGGCTGTGAATATCTCATGTCTTCCAGCCATTGGCGAACGTCTTCGGCAAAATTTGGTGGTAATATAGCGACTCTCCGCAAGTGATAACGCCGGGAGTTTGCTTATCATCATCAATATCACCAATATCATCTTCCTCGTCTTCATCACTTTCGGCCTGCATGGTTTGGCACCAGCCCTTGAAGATCTCCTCCGCTCTCGTGGTTCCGTAATCTAAAAATTAAACAAGCTATTTGATTATGTTCATACTTACATACATACCGTCACGCCTCTTTCCCACAGGGGTAGGCAGACTATTTTGTTCCACTTGCTACGATCCTGACATACATCTTAAAATGATTTGATTATGTTCAATAACAAATACAACAATAAATGATAAAAAACAAAACACCGCTATGAACTTCAAATGTGTTTTTACAAATAATCTTATTCCATCATTGTGTCCCAAAATGTTATTTCAAATAAAGTTGAGTATTTTTACCCGCCGGCGGCATATAGGATTTTAGTAAAAGAAATCTAGTATCAGATTGAACATGAATACTTAGTAAGTAGGAACAAATCACAAAAGCACCAATCGCGTTCGCAGCGCGTCGGGTGTGCTCTATGCCTTACAACGTCAAAGCGAGTAGTTGGCTAAACTGATTATGGTAACTACGGCTACCACCCGTACTTACATGGACCGTTACTTGTTTTATTCGCTAATCCTGGGTAAATAAGTCATAGACGTTAATGATTTTATGTTTATTTAAGCAACTAATATTTAAACTGTTTTATTCACTAGAATATTACGAGAAATATTCTTTATTCTTCAAAATGTTGGCCATTTCAATAGCAAGTCACCGAAAAAATATCTGTCTTAACTACTTTGAAGTGAGATTGTATTTCATAATTATTCATTGGTACTGAAATATAGCTATAATCTGATAGTTGGATAAACACTGAATCGTTTAATGTATAACTTTAATAGTAAAATATAAATTTGAATACTTACGGCATTTTCAAAATACTGTCCACTTTTACGCAACTTCACTTTTTCACAACGTTGAGAACGACAGCTATTTAAAAATATTTTAGTTCTATCATGTTGCCTGCCAATTTTTTTCTGTGTTGCCATCTTATTTGGGTATGTTTTGGACATAGTTTAAACCGCTTCGAAACTGCCCTTCACAGATTAAAAATCAAAAATTGTACAAAGGTCGTCTGGTAGCTCTGGCTACCAGAATCATTTTGTAGGTTACCAAAGTTGGTAGCTCTAGTTACCGCAATCAAGTGAGTGGGTAGTAGACACGGTGCCTGTCGCGACCGAATCTTGCTGACCTGATCCATCCGGCGGACATAGGCAATTCTGCATCCTCTAGCCACTCGTGCGTCGCTAGTCAACTGTTATACAACTCTTACGCAACTATCGTTAGGCTTGTTACATAATTTACAAATCCAATAGAAATTCGTTCCGTTCCACTGTTAAGGTTTGTTCGAATAATGAACGCAGTAAAGATATTGCCACAATGCAGTGAGAACTTGACGCCATTGTCTTGATGTATTGCATTCAAAGCAGCCGTTTTCCATAAAAACTAGATGAAGCGGCGATAGACACTAATGTAAACATTAGCACTATCTATTTCACGTGATCAGAACTGCTTACAATGGATTGATTAAATCAATAAAAGCTGTATTGCTTCTTACTTATCGATGGTTGGTAAGTGTGGAAAGTGAGGATGCAGCGTTATTCAACCACTAATACATGTAATCAAGACTCGTTTCCGTTCACTTTGGAAATCTGTAATGGAGAATTACACTGATTGTGCATGGCTTATGTATAATTGTGAGAATATGCTTTTTTTACCATTTTGCACTGTAAAACATATTATATAGGTATTATACCTACCACATATTTCGTAATCATCACCATTTTAATCCGCACAGGATACAATAAGCTTCATCTGAATAACTTCTTAAATATTTATTTAATTATTATATAACATATTTAATGTTGACAATTAATTATGCACTAGTCAGAATAATACGTAGCTATAAAAATAGCGGTGCACGTTAATACGTCCGATTTGGAAAGAGCGTGTCCGAAGTATCGGACAATCCAACATCGATTAGAGTCGGGCTATTTTGTTTGTTAGTCACAGACGGTTTTGCAACTTATCTGTGGCAGCTTCTGTTTGGATTTATCCCATTTTATTAACGAAATGTAGAGAAACTTCGACACGGTTTAAGCTTTTAGCAAAATTGACTGTGACCATTATCCATCTGCAAAAGACGGATTTCTTTAAAACAAGAATATCAGAATGACTTTGTTTGTGTACAACTTAACACTATCTTCACGGAGAAAAAAAACATACCAGATCTTACAAAGTCGTTTTGTTACTGTTCGAATTACTAAGTTTTAATAATTAATACTGAAGTTCATTTATTTTTACTGGCAAAAGCTACGTTTTACACCACCCTTGTTTTTCCTATTTGTAATCCCTACCAACTTGCTTTACTCAAATGCGTAAATACAATATTTTGTAATTTGCATGAAAACATTGTGAATTTTACAATACTTTAGTAAATTAAAAATGCGTTTTACTAGACAGAATTGTAATATCGAGTAAACAGTTTTAGTAAATGATACAATTACATAACTTTAATCAATTTTGCGATTGCTTAGTTATTGCTACAAAGGCTTTCAAAAAACTTTGCTATAACAGGTATGGGTTTGTAAATTCAATTAAATACATTTTATTAATTTCAAGAACAATATTTTAATTATTCCCAGTGGACTTTTTATTAATTTTTAGTAACCTTTTTGTTTAAAATACAAGCATGTTTTGCTGCAACAAAAATAGATTTGTAAATTCAAGTAAACCAAATTTATTGATTTCAACAATATACTTCATTTATTCTTAGTAAAGTTTTTGTTTTAAATACAAGCATGTTTTGCTGCAACAAAAATAGATTTGTTAATTCAAGTAAACCAAATTTATTGATTTCAACAATATACTTCATTTATTCTTAGTAAAGTTTTTGTTTTAAATACAAGCATGTTTTGCTGCAACAAAAATAGATTTGTTAATTCAAGTAAACCAAATTTATTGATTTCAACAATATACTTCATTTATTCTTAGTAAAGTTTTTGTTTTAAATACAAGCATGTTTTGCTGCAACAAAAATAGATTTGTTAATTCAAGTAAACCAAATTTATTGATTTCAACAATATACTTCATTAATTCTTAGTAAAGTTTTTGTTTAAAAATACAAGCATGTTTTGCTGCAACAAAAATAGATTTGTAAATTCAAGTAAACCAAATTTATTGATTTCAACAATATACTTCATTTATTCTTAGTAAACATTTTGTTATAAAAACAAGCATGTTTTGCTGCAACAAAAATAGATTTGTAAATTCAAGTAAACCAAATTTATTGATTTCAACAATATACTTCATTTATTCTTAGTAAAGTTTTTGTTTAAAAATACAAGCATGTTTTGCTGCAACAAAAATAGATTTGTGAATTCAAGTAAACCAAATTTATTGATTTCAACAATATACTTCATTTATTCTTAGTAAACATTTTGTTATAAAAACAAGCATGTTTTGCTGCAACAAAAATAGATTTGTAAATTCAAGTAAACCAAATTTATTGATTTCAACAATATACTTCATTTATTCTTAGTAAAGTTTTTGTTTAAAAATACAAGCATGTTTTGCTGCAACAAAAATAGATTTGTTAATTCAATTAAACCAATTTTATTTATCACCACAACATATTTTATTAATTCTTAGTAATTTTTTTGTTTTTTAATACAAGCATATTTTGCTGCAACAGAAGTCGATTTGTTAATTCAAGTAAACCAGTGTTATTAATTTCAACAATATACTTTATTTGTTCTTACTATTTTTTTTGTTTTAAATACAAGCATGTTTTGCTAAAACAGAAATCGAATTGTTAATTCAAGTAAACCAGTCAATGTTATTAATTTCAACAATATACTTTATTTATTTTTACTATTTTTTTTTTAAATCCAAGCATGTTTTTGCTACAACAGAAATCGAATTGTTAGTTCAATTAATAGTTATTTGTGATACAAGGTTGGTAACCTTGCCAACCGTGTATCATACGACGTTTTTCATTACATATGTGAGAAAATAGGCAATTAATAAAACAAAGTTGAAGAATATATATATAAGGTATATACCTTTCCCGAGATTTTGATGGTAAAAGACTATTTTGCGCGATTTGCGCCTTACTTAAAATATCGGGCGGAGTTAATTCCATGTTATTGTAGACTTCATCACTTACAATTCACCCCTTGTTGGATAGGTAAAGGAATTATTGTCCATTCAGCCATATGAAAGGTTGTAATGCCGGTTCACTGTTTTTAAACATACCTATAATATACCTATAATATATATATATTATAGGTATATATATATATATTATATTATATATATATATATTATTATAATATATATATATTATAGGTATATTATAGGTATGTTTAAAAACAGTGAACCGGCATTAAACCTTTCATATGGCTGAATGGACAATAATTCCTTTACCTATCCAACAAGGGTTGATTGTATAAAAAAAATATTTCGGATGCGTTTTGTTCGCACATTGACTTACTTGGACTGTCGAAAACATTTTTTTTTATCCGTTTTTACAAGAAGAATGAAGGTTAATGTTGCATGCTGATATTTATGAATTAAAATAAAGTTAAGTGTAAAGTGGTATCCCATTTATTTAAACAATGAATCAAAAATGTTTTTTTGTAGACTTCCACTTTGTCTTTTATATCTTGGCTTCTAGCTCAAATATCGAAAAAAACGATACATGGGAGATTAAGTTAGACCTCCAGCAATACAACAAAGAAAACCGCATCAATTCAGGCATGTCAGACGTACCAACTTGTTGGTAAACATACCAGTTTTTAGTGTCACGTACCATGTACCAAGACTACTCGGTCCTTGTATGCAAAAATACCAAGATTATTAATATTTCAATCAGATTTCCTGTATGATATAAAACTTTATTATAGCAGCAGTCTCGATAAAGTAATGATTTTTCGTCAATTGACTTACTAGATGCTAGGTGGCGCGGTGGTAACGTCCAACGCTCACGTTCTAAGGGCAGTTTATAGCAGCGCCGCAGCGGAGCATAGGGGTACTAGTTTTTCGTTTTCAATACCAGCTTTCAGCCAGCTCGGCACAAGGATTTCTGAGTGGTCTAACATCCCTGCATCAATTTGGTGCTAGGTGATGGGCGACTTCGACTAATTTGTTGATTCGAATGATTATTCATTATTAATATCATAATTCAAATTTGAAATTAGTAATATACTAATGCCGATAATCGATTAACGACTACTAATATTAGTAACTAATCCGCGGCTGGATGATAGGGATGTGAAAAAATAATCGATTAAAAATCGTTTTTTTTCAAATGTAAAAATCGTTTTTTATTCGCGATTTTTTTATTACAAATAATCGATTAATAATCGATTTTTTTTTTATAATCAAAAATCAAGCAGTCGATTTTTTATCTACCACCCCCGACATTAAGTCTGGTCTTTTATAACCCGGACCGCGAACTATCAAAGAATACTATCTCCATGGAGATGATTACGCATTAACGCCATCTGTGCGTCTACGATGGCAGCCCTTCTGTGCTTTTGAAACAGTTTTAATTAATAAAACCATCATTAAAAAATTAGGAAAAAATCGATTAATATAAAAATCGATTATTTGTTTAAGAAAAATCGATTATTTATTAATCGATTTTTAATGCGAAAAAAATAATCGATTAATTAAATAAAAGTTTTTTTGAAGTAGAAACTTCTTTAGCGCTGAGCAATTTTTGGGATAGTTAAAAAATGTTAAACTCGCGTCAGGCGTCAGATGTAGGGAGACTTTAAGTACCAGGATATCAGTCCTCTAAGTGCTTATTTTGAAGTACGAATGAAGCTAGGGTCGCGCTTGATTTTTAAGTGTACGTTGGTTTCATTTAAATAATTAAAACCACTTTTATAAACGAAAAAATTGGTTGCCTGTAAAGTCGGTATACGGGCGAAAGTTTTACGTGACAACGACTTTGAGTGGTAAAATAATTTTAATGTGAATATTCATTCGTATAGTAGGAAGAAGGACGTGTAAACTTGTATGCAGGCGCCTAAGCGAAATAGAAGCGCAAGACATGAACCGGTGTGTATGCCTATCTCTCTCACTCTCTCTCTCTCGCTCTGTCTCTCTCGCTCTTAGGCGGGCTAACTGTGCTCGAGTGGAAGGGACGCGTGCCTTTCACTTTTTATGTCTGTCTCTCTCGCTCTTAGGCGGGCTAACCATGCCCGCGTGCCTCTCACTCGCTCTCATTGTGAGCGCATAACGTGAGCGGAGCGTAACGCAGTTTCTTGAAGTGTCACCCGGCAAACCAATTTATAAGACGTTGTCACGTCAAAATCGATTTTTCACGTAGAATGTCACATCCCTACTGGATGACTGCTCGGAGCATAGAACTAGTGGCCCGGACCGAATCGGGAATCTTCGTGTCGACTCGGCGCGGTGCTCGCGTTAGTTGTTAGCTAGTCAGTTTATATCAACGTCAACTCGACTGGACCAGGATCCAGGAGGGGATTTTGAGTACTACTAATATTCGAATGATTTTCGAATTAGTCGACTAAGTCGAATGATTACAATAATCGACTAATCGAATTAGTATTATTCAAAGTCGCCCGTCATTATTTGGTGTGTGGTGCAGTAGTTTTTGAGTGACGCGTGAACAAACATCCAGTCCAGACAGCGAATAATAATAATTCTAAAAATTGTATTTTTGGCTTCTATAGCGCTAATAGAGGCCCCTCAATTTATTTTTTCTTTAATATCTCTAATGTACAGACATCGACCTGTTACAATTTTATTATATGTAGGTATTTAGAGTATAGATTGAATGAATTTTTCAAAATATAACAAGTAAGTAAGTAAGTGTAAGTAGGAAAAAATTCTGCCATCTGCGTGCTATTCTGGCATGCGCTGCAAAAACCGTTAGAGCTACACGTGCCTATATAATGTATGATGGAAATGTTTATCTTTAAATTACTTACTATTTATTAAATAGTCCTACAAAAAAGCCCGCGACAGCCATAGGCACATCTATATTTCATGTGTAGGTACAGGTGGCGGCAAATATGTAAAACAACATCATTTTCATACTGCGCATATCCCCTCCACGTTTTACTTATTTGCCGCCACCTGTAAGCCATTATCGCCAAAATAGTGAACCAAAAAACAATAGAATTTGATAGGTATTGTTTTTCTAACTTTATTTTTAAGTAACAAATCGATCCATATCAAATTAAATACTTTTATCGCTTTCGGTATTTATAAACGTCTTTTACACTAACTAACTACATCAGTTGGAAAAATATTTACGACGTTGACAAACCGAGCGCGCATGCGCGCAATACTTTTACTACCTATGGGTGCGGTCCGGCGGTAAATCAAATCACTTTACCTTATTTTTAATTTTCAGTAAAATTATTGTTCTCAATACAAAACGTTTTGCAATAGTAAAGTTATTTTTAGAAATTATTAAGCCTTTTACTAGTTTACGTAATGTTTTGCAGAAATTACTTACTTTAACAAATTTTACTAAAGTTACCTGTAATTCCGTATCTCCCCCCCCCCCCCCCCCCCCGCTCCGCTCGGCACGCGCTCACCCAGTGTTGCCAGGTCTCCTGATTTCTCAGGAGATCTACTGAATTCCAGGTATGCCTACTGATCTTCTGAATTTCCACAAGATTCTGCCCAATTTACACCAAATGAAATAAATACCCGCTTATACTCCGAAATTCGATTTTCGAAGTTCGTTTCGTGCCCTTCCGCTCACACTAAATAGTTATTAATTTGAGAGTGAGAGAGACGGTGTGATACGATACGAACTTCGAAAAACAAGGAGTAGCGCCCCTGGGCGTGTTAGTAATCAAACTCAATACTAAAACTTTATTTATGTGCATGCACAATCTAGCAAAATAATACTGAAAGTCTGAAAGGCGAAATTTTCATAACCTTAACATTAACAATACTGATGTGAGGTTTGGCTACTGCACACTATACATATAAACATTGTTTCACATTTTATTTATTATTATTATTATATTGGATCTCTTGTGAAAGGTTTTTTTTGCAGACAAAATTAATGTTAAGTAATTGAAAAAAAATATATAATGAAATAGATGGAATAAAAAAAAACAAGAATAAAATCCTGTAAAGAAAAAACTAATCTGGAAAGCATTAAGAACTTATTATAAGGTATGTACTATAGAAAAACATTCTACTGATTTTTTTTCCCAATCTTCTGATTTTTGACACTCATATCTTCTGACTTTTTCAGATTGGACCTGGCAACACTGCGCTCACCGCTCTGCCGCTGCTCGCGGCCGCCGCCATTTATTTTTCATAAGCGAGTCCAACTGCGTAGTCGCATCGCACGATTATTCGATCAAATTTCTAACTAAAGTGTGTTGTGTTGTAGTCTACAGAGCGTGAGAGTTTTCAAGTAAGTATGTTGCCTATCTAAAGAAATAATGTGTGTGTCTTGTCTTACTCGACTAACGTGGCGTCCGTTTGGTAAAATATCAAAATAGGTACCTAAGCGTCGGTCATCTCCTCTGCGATTACTGACTGTTCTTTGATTGATATATCATTCAATTTATGTATTATGCGTGATACCCATAAGATAATTAATTAAGAAAATTGTAATAACTGGCGGCGCATCGACCAATGTAAAATATCCAATTCATTCATGGCGGGCATGAAAACTTGCAAAAACTTGCAGCGGCATTGCAAAATACTTGCAATCTACTTAAATGGACCACGCATCGTACCTATTATTCGTATTGCCTGATATTGTACAAAATGGATAGCCATAACCTAAACCGAAAATAAAATAAGTACGTAGTGATAAATAAGTAATATTAGTATTATCAATATCAATATAAGTGCCGGCACGTAAGTCTAGCGATGACTGTATGTGCAGAAGTAAAACACGGTATTCGTGGGTGCGCAGTTCCCCTCCACGTGACTCGTCATCGTTAGACTTACGTGCCGGCACGTATACTAATCTACTAATACATTTACCTACATGTTTGCTTCGAGTTTGTTATTGTTAAATATTTGCCCGTGCCATTCGTAATTTCCCTTTCGTGCTGACCAAAAACTACTTACCTACTACATCTCGTTCCAAACTAATTTTCGGTGGAAGTTTGCATCATATAGTTTTTTAAATTTATCATTCTCTTATTTTAGAAGTTACGGGGGGGGGGGACATTTTACCACTTTGGAAGTGTCTCTCGCGCAAACTATTTACGAATGCCAACTCGAAGCAAATGGGTAGTGAAGTAAGTAGGTACCTGAAGTGTATAAATTTCTCTTACCAAAGGTGATGGATCAGCTAACAAGTGACTTGTTAACCAATTGGGGTCTCGTCGAATATGTTCGAGCTTTTTGTGGTAAGTTTGCCTTTACAAACTTAGGTCACGAGCTGGACGCCAACGACAAGCGACGCGATCCGACAAGCGACCCGATTTTCGTGCTGCGCTTATCCCCTCCACGTTTTACTTATTTGCCGCCTACTGTATAAGGATTATTATTTGCTTAACAATACATTTCATCAACTATTCATGAGACAGAATAACTAAATATCGAGTCGGTTAGGTAAAGGTTATTTTTTTTTTATGACCAACCGATGTAAAAAGTGGCCGAAAAAAGTATGAAATAATAAACAATACCTATTAAATAATATTCGTAGAAATAAAAAATCGATGATTTGAAAATACTCATTGTAATCATTCCAGCTAATTAATGAATATTTGATGAAATGAAAAAATATAAAACGATTATAATTGTAATTTCAACAAACTAATTGTTTTTTTTTTTCAGAGGGCAAAGTTGATGCTGGGACTTTGCGATTGCTGGCAGATGATGAAATAAGTCAGCTTATACCCATACCTGGAGACCGAGCTAGATTTAAAATAAATCTAGCTAATTGGAAAAAGGAAGTGAATCACCTTAATACACCAGAAATACCACCGGATGCCACACCAAATGTAAGTACTGCCTTTTTTAGAGTTCCATAGTCGACAAAGAACATTTACAGTTTTGCCATGTCTGTCTGTCTGTCTGTCTGTCTGTCTGCAGCTTAGCTCAGGAGACTTGCTATTAAAAAGCTGTAATTTGGCATGGATGTTATATCTGTCTATGTCAGTAACCAATCTAAATGACACTGCATACATTTTGTTTAGGAAAACCGGCCAAGCGCGAGTCGGACTCGCGCACTGAGGGTTCCGTAATTTTTTTTAGGTATCAATCAATTCAATAGCCAGTGTTAGCAGAGACCTGCTTCTAAGCAAAATGTATACAGTGTGGGATCATTGTAGATAGGTTACTGGTATAAGACAGATAGACACAAAAAATTATGATTTTCTTATTGGTTGTGTTATAAGAGCTACCTCCATACAAAATTTCAAGTTTCTAGTACTGCGGGAAGGTTTTGATTCCCCGGCAATGGCGTCAATTGTATGGAAACACCTTTTTAATGACTATCTTTCGATTGTGTTTGTTGTGAGTAGTTTTATTTTTCCACTGCTCCAAGGGGCATTAAAAATCTAAAATTTTGCTTAATTATATTTACTCACTGGGATCAGACAGGATTATTCTATTGTTGGTAAAGTTTAGATGTAATCATTAATTTAATTATGCGGGTGGTAGGGCCTTGTGCAAGGTCCGTCCGGATCGTTACCACCATCTTACTTGCTAATCCTGCCGCTAAGCAGCAGTGCTTGCACTGCTGTGTTCCGGTGTGGAGAGTAAGACAGCCGGGGAAATTACGGGCACAAGAGGCATTTCATCTAAGTCCTCTAGGTTGGCAACGCATCTGCAATCCCTCCGGGGTTGTGGGTGTCTATGGGCAGATGTGATCGCTTACCATCAGGTGACCCACTTGCTCGTTTGCCGTCCCATTCACATAAAAATAAGTGTGTGTGTGTGTGTGTGTGTGTGCGTGTGTGTGTGTGTGTGTGTGTGTGTGTGTGTGTGTGTGTGTGCGTGGGTGTGTGTGTGTGTGGGTGTGTGGGTGTGGGTGTGTGCGTGGGTGTGTGCGTGGGTGTGTGTGGGTGTGGGTGTGGGTGTGTGTGTGTGTGTGTGTGTGTGTATTTTTAATACCGACAAACGGGCATGCGGTGCACCTGATGGTAAGTGATCACCGCCGCCCATAGACAACCACAGCACCATTGGGACTGCTAGCGCGCGCGCGCGTGTGCGTGTGCGTGTATATAGCACTCATTTTTAAAGTAGATACAATAAAATAATATACTTTTTATTCCATTCAGTTGCCAACATTATCAGTGGCATCAAGTGATTTGGACTCATTGAGCGATGATTGGGACAAATTTTTAGGGAATAGCCCTATATCTATTCCCTCTACAAGTGAGCGTAACCGGTCTCCACTAAGACAGCACCTGCCGAATGCTTCAACACCGAGTCTGCCTCCAGAAGGAGCTTGCCCTGAGGCCTCATCGAATTTGCAAATTAATGATAGCCGTGATTTGGAGCTGTCTGGATATGTAAGTGTTTTTTGAGTATCTTAATCAATTATAAATGTAATAAAAACTGTAGTGTAAAGTATAGTGACTGTACCTAATCTGATAAACGGGTTTGGTTTATTTTCTTCTTTTTAAAGCATTCAATTTTACTTGTTCTTATCCTTATCATCATCATCATCATCATTGTCATCCGAAAGACGTCCACTGCTGGACATAGGCCTCCCATATGTACAAGATTAAAAACTAATGAACCCAGGAATTATATCCTTACTAGCTGTTGCCAGCGACTTCGTCTGCAAAGAATTTGTTTATCGCTATCCCGCGGGAGCTACGCAATTTTCCGGGATAAAAAGTAGCCTATGTGCTATTCCAGACTTTTCTCTATCTATGTGCCGAATTTCATCCAGATCCGTTGGGCCGTTCTGGCGTGATTGAGTAACAAAAAACATCCATCCATCCATCCATCCATCCATCCATCCATCTATCCATCCATCCATCCATACTTTCGCATTTATAATATTAGTTAGATACTTAAATAGAATTACTTATTTCAGGTGTTGAAGACATTAAAATCCACTCTTGATGGAAAATCCATTTTGTCTCTGGGACGGCCTTCGGGAAGATTAAATGAGACACAGAGAAACTTATTAGTTAAATTACTAATTCAGCCCCTGTTTGAAAGCGATCAAAACAGACAGTTCACTAACAAAGAGTTGCTAGAATGGTCCTTGCAAATACAAGAGTTATTTCCACTTGAATCAGCTGCCCTGTATTATACTCCATACGTAGCTGCTCACGTTCGAGCCACTGCTCGCAACGCCTCTGGCAAGTTACTGAGATTTGTCTACAATAGAAGAAGACAGTTACGGGAGAAAGGTATAATACCAGCCTCCCCCCGAGCTCGATCATCATCCAAATCATCATCCACATCAGCCTCATCACAATTCTTAGAAAGCTTAGGTGATGAAGACATAGATTTAGAACAAGATACAGCTGATAAAATAACTTGGCTTAAAAATTCCCTTGAGCCTTGGCACTTGGTTGAAGAAAATTGGTTAGCTACAGCTAAATACAGATTGCGATGTAATTACGAGAAACCTGGCACACTACAAGAATATTTCGAAGAATATCCAGTTCTCAAACGTCCTACAGGATATCTTTTGCTCTTGAAGGATTTTGAAGTATTACATAAAGACAAAGTTGATGGTCTATACACAAACATAGTAAACCTGCGTAAAAATGTTATAGATCTAGCGAAACAAAAAGGAACAAACATAAGAGATAAAGACATCAAGCAGAATATTAACAATTATGTGTCTGCTGCAACAACAGGTAAGAACTTCTATTCGTACAAACTAAGTATACATAAATGTAGGCAAATTAATGGGTAAAAGTAGTCTTTACCTATTTAGTTCATTATTTTACCTTTGTTCATGGGGTTAGACTGTTGTCTCTTTGCTGCTAATGCTTTTGTTATTTTTGTTATATAACAACTTGTAGTTATAGAATTTTATGTAAGATTTAAACGAAATAAAGTATTTTCATTTCATTTCAATGCTGGATGCTGCTGATATTGTAATTTATTTAAATGTGTCTTTTCAGAACCGGAGTCATCTGATGCGTTGAATAACTGCTGTCTACTACTTCTACCTTATTTGACGTCTAGTGTGCCCTTGAAGGACAAGAAAAAGTCGCAGTGGAGACCTTCTAAGAGTGAAGTAAGAGACGGGTTTATTACACAGATTGGGTCAGACGCCGAACTAACAACTACTATTGCTAGCCGTATATCTAAGCTCGAAAAGTATGGCAAGACTCTACAACCGTTTGTAGTGTTCGTCGGTCGTACTATATCCGAAATTTCGCATTGTTACGTTGTGGCAGGAGACACTTATTACAAATTTGACAAATTATTAAATGCCGTAGATGCTTGTTTCAAAATTATTCATGCCACAGGTGCTCAATACCAAGAAGAATCTTTTGTCATTTGGATGGTTATTCAAAAGGGATTTTACAAATTACATACAAGACATGACAAAGAATTAACAACTGTTAATAGCCTGTTTGTTGACTTGGGATTGTCAGGTAAAAAATAGGATTGTAACCACTTTGTTCCTAATTTAGTCAAAAATGTATACATGTGCCCAATGCAAGCTTAAATTCGATAATGTTAATAATCTGGCAAATCACCTCCGCTCACTTTGTTATGAATCAAGAGATATAACATCTTTTAGTTGTGGGGAAGATAATTGCTCTAGAAATTTTTGTGGCATAGCATCTCTGAGAAAACATTTACATAAGTGTCATCCTGATCAGTCACAGATAGATAGTCAATCGTGCGTAGCATCCACTTCACATAATATTGAAAATGTGCAATTAATAGAAAAATCTGACAACACTAAAATAACCCAACCCACCCCTAACCAAACAGATTTAATTCATCAGACTGCTTTATTTGTATCTTCTTTGTATGGTAACCCCATGATCCCTCGTTCGAATGTGCAATTGGTCATGCAAGCTTTGAAAGATTTTTTGATTGATTCAATGGAGAATGCTTTGCGGTCGCGGCTGTTACCAATATTAAACCAAATACCAATCAATGCCAGTGTAACTACTGAGATTAATGAAACATTATCTATGTTGAAAAACTTACTTACAGATTTTGATACTGAGCACAAACGGTTACAGTACTTTGCTAAGCTAGGGACATATATTGCTCCATTAGAGGTTGTTGTAGGTCAACACATGGAACAGAAACGTGCACGTATAGGAGGTCTTACTTACATACCTACCGATTGTACCATGCAGGTTATACCGTTAAGAAAAGTTTTGCAACATTTTTTTTCTGTGCCAGGTGTTCTTAAAGACACTTTAGACTATATTAATACTTTATCAAGCCCCACGTCAAGTGGCGTTTGTAACTTCGTTCAAGGTTCTGTATGGCTGGATATAAAACGACAAAATACCACAAACGAATCTAACGAATTGTTATTACCACTTCTGCTGTACTTTGATGATTTTGAAGTTGGTAATCCTCTAGGGAGCCATGCCGGTATCCACAAGCTTGGAGGTGTTTATGTATCTTGTCCATGTTTGCCTCCAAAATTATTCTCTAGATTAAAACATATTTTTGTACTAGCATTGTTTCATTCTTCAGATAGAGCAAGTTTTGGGAACAAAATTATATTTCACAACGTAATTAAAGAATTGAATTACTTATTTAAATCTGGAGTAACAGTTAGTACAGGTATCTTCAAAGGCACTATCAAATTTCGTGTGGGTGCTATGAGTGGTGATAATTTGGGTCTGAATTCAGTGCTGGGTTTTGTTGAATGTTTTACCGCTAACCACCCATGTAGAATCTGTATCGCGAGTCGGGAACAAATTAAAAACATGACTACCGAAGACAATACGTTAATGAGAAATGAAATCAATTATGAAAGAATGTTAGAAATAGAAGGTACATATAACACTGGCATTAAAGAAAAATGCGTTTGGATTGCTCTTGATGGTTTTAATATGTTCGATAATGTTGTTGTCGATTTGTTACACGATATGCTTGAGGGCTGTTGTAAATATGTCATGAGTTTTATTATTTCATACTTTGTGAAAGAGATGAAAATAATTCATTTAAATACTATTAAACAGCGTATTGCAGCTTTCGATTTTGGTCCAGATCTCGGGTCCAAGCCTACTACTGCACTAAGTTTTGAGGGATCTACTTTAAAATTGAGAATGTCGGCATCAGAAACTCTTAACTTTGTTCGATATTTTGGACTCCTTGTGGGATATTATATACCTAGAGAAAATGAAGTCTGGAAATTGTACATTTTGTTGAGGACCATATTAGAAAGATTATTGTCACACAGGGTGTTCAGTGATACGTGTGAGCAATTGGCTGGATTAATAACTGAACTTAATCAGATGTACACTAATTTAAGCAAGCAGCCCTTAAAGCCTAAATTCCATTTTCTTATACATTACCCAACTATGTTAAAAAAATTTGGACCAATAGCTCATGTTTGGACTATGAGATTCGAGGCCAAGCACAGTGTTTCAAAAAAAATTGCTCGCGCTTCTTCAAGTAGAGTCAATATATGCAAAACAATAGCAATTAAAAATCAGCTTCAGCTAAACGAACTTTTCATTATGAAAGAACCAAGCACTGATTTCGAGCACGGTAAAAAAAAAAATGTTTGCCATCTTTTAGATCTAAAATGTAAATTTAACTTGCCGGACGATAGATTTGTAGCTTTTTCTGTTCCTTGGGTAAAAATAAATGGAGTCCAAATCAAACAATCAAATGTTGTTACTGTAGGTTTGTCAGAAGCAACTTTTTTACCTTCGTTTGCTGTTATTGATACAATTTATGTGGATAGCAATAATATTATTTTATTTTCATGTTTGACATTGAATACTGTAAATTTTGACGAACACTATTTTGCTTATGAAGTATCAACCACTGATTTACCTTTATATATTTCATATGACGAATTGCTGGCTCCTATACCCAACGCTATTAATGTCATGCCTAACTTGAGAACCTATGTCACCTCTCGATGGTGTCTTGACTGAATTAAGGAGTGGATGCTACGTACGATTGATTAATTGAATACTTGCAACTTAAATATGTCATCAACTTTGTCTTATAATAAACACAGAAACCGGAACATAGTTACAAGGCATAGCAATCATTGAACTTGTTCCAGTTACTCGGTATTAATAACAATACTAGTAGGTACACTTTACAAACACAGTACACACACACACACATAAAATACATACACAGTAATTCACCCCGCCTATGCGGATAAGGATGCCCATAGGCGGTACATAAGTTGTACATAGTGATGTGCTGTTTCCGGGAATATTCCTAGTGACCTTCCCGATAACATTCCCGATAAAAGGAAATACCTATACCTAATATTTTCACAACCATTTTTTTTTGCATTTAATGAACCAAATTTAATAAAACGTTTCTCTAAAGGTAAATTCTCATTGTCCTCTGTGTTTTTCCTGTATTGTTATGATTATTCCCGTCGTAAATTTATTCAAAATGTGCATACTAAATTTAAGTAATAATCGCCCATTTTTTGATCCCCTAGCCTAATTATTAACAGCAGGGATAACGACTGCCGTCAACATTTCATATATATATACAGGGTGTATCAGATACCCCCTAACAATAATCCACTGGGGTATATATCCATAGCTATAGAAGCTAAAAAAAATATTTTGAAAATATTGGAGCAATTTTTTTTTAATATATTTTCAATAGGAATGGTGGTAGTATTAACTATAATCATTCCTATAGAAAATATAAAAAAAAAATTACTCCAATTTTTTTCAAAATATTTTTTTTAGCTTCTATAGCTATGGTTATACACCCCCAGTGGATTATTGTTAGGGGGTATCTGATACACCCTGTATACAGGTTCTCGGGTTACGTCTGTGTTTGAATCTGATGCCAGCTATTATCCCTGTGGTTAATTAAAACACAATATTATTATTAAAATCAGTTGTACTAATCAAAATTAACAATATTTATACTAGTGCTCTATTTAGATAAAAAGTTAGAATCATCATATCAGCCTTGATGTTCCCCACCCTTATAAAATATACGATTGATTAATAGGATTTTACTGGGAATATTTCCCAACGGGAATAGTCCCACAGCACATCACTAATTGTTTACTGGGAATATTTCCCAACGGGAATAGTCCCACAGCACATCACTAATTGTACTGTTGTTTTTTCAAAAAGAGTTCCGGTCGGTCCGCCGTCTTTTCCACAATAGGGTGTAGTCGCCTTATTAAAGGTGCAGTTCCGAGCCAAGCGACACTGACGCCACTAACGCCGCGTTAGTGTCGCCCCTACAGAGCGATAGTACAATGTGACGCCGGGCGTCAAGCATCGCCGTGTTCATACAGGCCGTCATATAGTACATTGTACTATCGCTCTGTCGCGGCGACGCTAACGCGGCGTTAGTGGCGTCAGTGTCGCTTGGCTCGGAACTGCACCTTTATTCTTGACCATGGAGTATGGGAATATTAGTCTCTTTTAAAGGGCTAACTAGATCCGTACTGCCAAAAGTCGGCATTTTTTGAACCCACATTCGGTGGGGAGCAAATTTAGGCGCAATGTTATAGACGCGCGGGCATACGAAGCGGGTGTCCGCTACATCTTAGGCCTTGTATGGAAATCCATCGCGCTGGGTGTCCGCTACATCTTAGGCCTTGTATGGAAATCCATCGCGCTGCTCATACTTTTTTCAATTGAGGGGACATCCGCTCCGTGTGGCCGCGCGTTCATAGCGTTTGCTTTTAATCAGGGCGTATCAGTATAAAGTCGGGCCCTGAGACATGGGTACTGCAAAAATAGGAAATAGGTAGGTAACGGAGGCAAAGGAGGTGAGGTAGCGTACTAATCAACGGGAATAGTCCCACAGCACATCACTAATTGTACAATTTCGTTTTTTTTTTTCAAAAAGAGTTCCGGTCGGTCCGCCGTCTTTTCCACAATAGGGTGTAGTCGCCTTATTAAAGGTGCAGTTCCGAGCCAAGCGACACTGACGCCACTAACGCCGCGTTAGTGTCGCCCCTACAGAGCGATAGTACAATGTGACGCCGGGCGTCAAGCATCGCCGTGTTCATACAGGCCGTCATATAGTACATTGTACTATCGCTCTGTCGCGGCGACGCTAACGCGGCGTTAGTGGCGTCAGTGTCGCTTGGCTCGGAACTGCACCTTTATTCTTGACCATGGAGTATGGGAATATTAGTCTCTTTTAAAGGGCTAACTAGATCCATACTGCCAAAAGTCGGCATTTTTTGAACCCACATTCGGTGGGGAGCAAATTTAGGGGCAATGTTATAGACGCGCGGGCATACGAAGCGGGTGTCCGCTACATCTTAGGCCTTGTATGGAAATCCATCGCGCTGCTCATACTTTTTTCAATTGAGAGGACATCCGCTCCGTATGGCCGCGCGTTCACAGCGTTTGCTTTTAATCAGGGCGTATCAGTATAAAGTCGGGCCCTGAGACATGGGTACTGCAAAAATAGGTAGGTAACGGAGGCAAAGGAGGTGAGGTAGCGTACTAATCTGTTTTAAAATAGATTACTGTGGTAATTTAAACTCGTTATGTTGATAAATAATCATTCTTTTTTAACCCTTAATTTCGAAATGTATATTACATATATATTATGTTCATATTTTTGAAGTATCTTTTTGTTTTTTATTCAAGCCAAAAATTTGGAAGGATTTAAATCAGCAGAGGCTCGAATTCGATATTTTTTTCATATCTCTGCGGCTAAAAACAAACGTGGTTTATTGGAAACAATGATTTGCTGCTTGCAAATTTTAATGCTTGATTAACTATTGTATAACTGTCTTTGTCGTAAGCTAAATTTAAGAGGGTGCATCCCTACTGAGCGCTGGCAACGTCTCATTTTTGTTGATTTTTTGCGATTATTTCACAGAAATTGAATAAAAGTTTCAAAGCGGTTGATATGGATGTGATATGTAAAAAACTAAACGCCTGCGCTTCTAAAAACTTTCCTCTACATCATCAAACCTTCCATCGTCCTGCAATCTTGCTCGGCGGCGGGAATAACCCCGACCCACGGACCTGCGATCCTTGTACCGCTCACACATGATCAGAACCCGGGTCTTGTTAATAAGCATGTTCAAAACATTAATTTCCTTCCCATGTTCATTGAAATACATTTCGGAGTACATCTCTATCTCGGACGGAGTGAGGTGGAACTTCTTGGTTGCTTTGTCAAAAACAGTGCTGCCATCATCTGAGTCGGAATCTAATTCTGGATTCAGCTTAGGGGCAGCGTCGGTAAGGGCTCGATATTGTCATGTCAAAAACTCGTTTGATCGTGATGGACTTTTATTTTCTTATTAAACGAGATATAGTATTTTATCCCTTTAATACGAAAATAAAAGTCAATCACGATTTGGACACAATATTTCAATCTTTCATTCAATTTCTGTGAAATAATCGCAAAAAATCACCAAAAATGCGACGTTGCCAGCTCAATAGGGATGCACCCTCTTAAGGAGAAAACATGGAGGGAGTAACTAATTAAAAATAAATGTGTTTCTGTATCAAAAAATATAATTTCAAGTATGAGACCATTTATAATTAATATAATGATTAATTCAAAGAAAATTTCGATTGACCAAGTGTCATGCTCATGCCGAATTGGGAAACGAGCAGAAGATTTTGTAATGGCATATTTTGGGCTATTCCCAGTTGTTCACAGTCCTTTGCGGTGGATGTAAACTATACTCACGAGCAAAAATAACGTGTCGCTTTCCATACAAAGTTGTATGAAGAGTGACCCGTTGTGTTTGCTCGTGAGTTTGCTTAGTAAGAATTTTCTCGGCTAGAAAAATAATGTGAACATCTGGGAATAGTCCGATGTTGTACTAGCTTGTAAGTGCAAGTGTTAAACTGTACGTAACGTAAAACAAAATAAACTTTTTAATTAGAAATCTTCGTTTCAATCAAACTATATCCTACTACAGTATACATTTAGCATTCATTCATTTCAGTTAATTTCCGTGACTGATAACTTCATTCATTCAACTGCAACGGCTGTGTTTGCTTGCTCCAATTTACAAATCCTAAGTTATTATGATTTTGTTCATGAGATGTTATTAGCGAGTTCACAGTCCGTGTCATACGATAATGTTCCCAAATGTGTCGACTCGCACGTGTGGTACGGTTGGCTGTACTGGACCAGCATATTAAAACGAACGTCTATGTCTGGACTGTGAACATGTTAAACTGTAGTGAGTATTTCATGGTATTGTAATGATAACAGAAGAGTAGCGTTGCTATTATAAAGGCATTCTATTAGGTATTATTGTTTTCTTTATGTGTACATAAGGAACTACTTGTGTAACATCAATGATTTCATATTAGATAAAACTAAACTTTAATGTGTATATAAGACACTACTTTTGTAACATCAATGATTTCATATTCGATAAAACTAAACTTTAATGTGTATATAAGAAACTACTTTTGTGATATTATGACATTGTTTGTAATAAAAACAGGAAAGTCGTGTAGTTATTACAAGTCATTCTATTAGGTATTATTGTTTTCTTTGGTGTTTTTTCTGAATATGTACGCCTGTATGACTGCCGGTAATTAGGTCAAAAGTTTGAAGAACCTTTATAATAATGTCTAATTTGTTAATAAAGTTAAACGCCATATATACTCGTACAAGCAAACTAACTACGAGTATATTAATAAATTATATTTTAAGGGCAAACCAAGTCAGACTGGGTCTGCCCATAAAATATAATTTATTATATTTAGTTATCTTTCTTGCTTGTACGTACGACGTTTAACTTTGTCAAATTATACATTATATTAAAGGGCTTCAAACTTCTGACTCAGTTATCGGCAATCATTCAACCACGGACATTTAGAAGAAATACTAAAGAAAATAATAATACCTAATAGAATGACTTGTAATAACTACACGACTTATCTGTTTTATTACAAACGATATCATAATATCACAAAAGTAGTTTCTTATAAACACAGTAAAGTTTAGTAATATCTAATATGAAATCATTGATATTACAAAAGTAGTTTCTTATATACACATTAAAGTTTAGTTTTATCTAATATGAAATCATTGATGTTACAAAAGTAGTTCCTTATGTACACATTACAGTTTAGTAATATCTAATATGAAATCATTGATATTACAAAAGTAATTTCTTATAAACACATTAAAGTTTAGTAATATCTAATATAAAATCATTGATATTACAAAAGTAGTTTCTTATATACACATTACAGTTTAGTAATATCTAATATAAAATCATTGATATTACAAAAGTAGTTTCTTATACACACATTACAGTTTAGTAATATCTAATATGAAATAATTGATATTACAAAAGTAATTTCTTATAAACACATTAAAGTTTAGTAATATCTAATATAAAATCATTGATATTACAAAAGTAGTTTCTTATATACACATTACAGTTTAGTAATATCTAATATTAAATCATTGATATTACAAAAGTAATTTCTTATAAACACATTAAAGTTTAGTAATATCTAATATAAAATCATTGATATTACAAAAGTAGTTTCTTATATACACATTACAGTTTAGTAATATCTAATATGAAATAATTGATATTACAAAAGTAATTTCTTATAAACACATTAAAGTTTAGTTTTATCTAATATGAAATCATTGATATTACAAAAGTAGTTTCTTATATACACATTAAAGTTTAGTCATATCTAATATTAAATCATTGATATTACAAAAGTAGTTTCTTATATACACATTAAAGTTTAGCAATATCTAGTAAGAAATCATTGAGATTACAAAATAAGTTCTTAAATATTCCATAAAATTTAGTAAAAACAAGTATGAAATTAAGGACATTACGAAAATATTTTGTAAAATTTACTGAAACCCAACTAAAAAATACCAGGTTATTTCTCGGAAATTACAAAACTTATTGTAAAATCCGTGACGTCATTACTTCGGTAATGACGTCACGGATATGTATAGCATACTAGAAATTACAAAACATTGATATAGGATATTACTAAATAACAATAACTAAAACCAATTTGTTGTTATTACAAAAAATTTGTTGTCGTGGGATTTATAAATATTTTAGTAATCATAACTAAGATTTTGTGATTATAAGCAAAGTTTTTTCTCCGTGCATAAAGACGTCGGCTTATTAATCACGCGGGATCTCTGCCAATAAACGCTTAAATAAAACACTTGTGTCAATTTGTGTCTATTGAAATGTTTGCAGTCCTTACACTGTGTCGCAATCAATAATTAGATCCAAGAAAATTATTTAACTTACATAGCTCGTATGAAAATAAATAAAACAATAAAGCTCCATAGTTGACAGTTAATCGGGAAGCACGCTTTTTTTGCTCTTTCTGATATTATAATTAATAATTAGCACGACATCAAACGCTCTTTGACTCTTCTAGATTCTCAATTACTACATACTATGAATAGATCAAATACATCACAGTAAGAATTAAATGGGTTGTGTGTACGTTTGACATTAAATATTTTAGAACTAAGTATATCTGAAGTATTGTGGGCACCCTGTTATTAGTGGCAAGGACTGAAATAATAACATGTTGGTCTAAGTCTAAGTACACCGGCCATTATTATAATTTATTTAATTGGCAACTCTACTCTAGCTACTTTTTCGACAAAGGATGTTATCAAGCTTGGTAATCGTAACCAAAACTATCTGATATTCGTAGTAAAATTCTTTCCGAAACCATAACTGAATCCAGAATAAAACTGTCGAATAATTTCTGATAGAGACGGAATTTAAATGAGACGCATTATGACGGGATTCCGCCCGACCGTATTATATTCCATTGTATATTTATTTCACAATTTCGAATAAAAATTCGTAACCGAAACTACCAAGTCCCAAATAACTTCACATCTGTTATCCGTGCATTATCATATCCATACCCATTTCTGAAATTTGATGTTCAGAACATCCCTGCCGTAAACTTCCACACTGTTTAACTTTAATTGCCTCCAGTATGCCGCAATTATCTTCTAATTTATTAATTTACAAAATTCAATTGCTGTATTACCTTAATTACCGTTTCGTAAATACCGTCCCACGCAGTTATTTACCTCATCGTGTGATAGTATATCTGCGTAAATATAGTGTCAGCTTCAGGAACTCAGGAATGCTGATGGCAATCACCTGTTTTATGGCCTATCCTTTCCATTGGCAACACCGTATGACCACTAATTCACTCGGCCTGTCGAAGATAGTTGTAATTAGGACTATAATCTCATTAGGGCTCGCCATTTAGGTATGATTTATAGTGCCCTTTTTTGGTTGTGATGGGTCAGTCAACTTAATGCGACAGGAATCTAACCAATCCAGTTTTGCTTGACGGCACATAGTGTTAGCTGATGTTCTGATAGTTGTACTTAATCTTAATCAAGTGTTTCCTTGTGATCATGATGCCTGTAACTGCGTCGAAACTTAGAAAACTTATTATACTTAAAGAAAATATTTATAGTCTAAACCTACTGAATTGATCATGTCGCTTTTTATCTAATTCTAAAACTTAGTAAATACGTGCAACAATTCGTCACAAACAACATTGTCATCAGTATAGCGAAGCATGTTCCAGCTTCATATTTACTAAAACATCACTAACCACCGGATGTTGCTAAGATGCCTGCGATCTTGAACTCGGAATCGAAACCCGCCAATCCGGTTCCATCTTTTATTTCTGCTGCATTGACATTGACATCGTCGATTTTTATTGGATCAACTTGTAAAGACACCGCTTCGTTCTATAACGGTCGTAATGATGTATTAAAGCTTAATAGAGCTGTCAATATAAAGTTCTTTACGACTAAAAATAATTGTTTTTGAAGCGATATCAGCGGTGCAAATTTTAATGAAAGGCTGGGCAATTTGATCACAAAATTTCGCTTGTTGCTTAAATTCCATGTTTCATCTGGGTCATTAAATACAAGAATGCGAATAAGTTTTGTACAAAATATAAGTATTTCAAAATATTAAATGTACTGACCTATTAGGTATGTGAAATCTGTGTTAATAATACATTAAAGTAGTGTAAGTTCTAGAATCAAAATCTATAAAAGATATACAACACACAAAAGCGGAAGTTTTCGCGGAATAAGAGGGTAGCGATAGCGAAGAATGTCTCTAAGTCACCAATGAGGGAGTAGGATAAATGTGGTCAAAAAACATCACATGATTAACGGACATCCTTATCTAGTCATTTAACAGGTACATATCTCGAGATTTGCGGCGTCGATGAGACAGAATTATTCCATGTTAATGGTTAATACGGTATCCAAGGTCCAAAGTGAGGTCGTTAATAACCGGCATGTCAACCGGTCGATAACATTTGTTAACATTTGCTGATAGCGGCACAATGCGAGTAACCGTGGGGGGCTAAGATGACGCTCGGTGTGGGAACTACTCCGAAAATCGAAATTCGGATCATATCGTCCCTCTCCCTCTCGTTTTAATGACTGTTTGTGAGCGAAATGGCAATATACGAATTTAAATTATGTATAAGGCCTGCTTGTCTTAAGTTTTTAAACTAAAATATCGCTTTGCCACGACACAAAACAGTCCTAAGCAATTATTTCAGCATAAGCTTGGCATTGTTATATTTGCATCATGAGGTTAGTGTGGTGTTTTGATGAAATAGAGTCACGAGCAAAAGTGAGCAACGCCTATGTAGGACCACCGAACACCAGAGGATTGCATAATGTTTCAAGCCTTAAGGGTTGACAATGTCAACTTGACATAGAATACCTAATGCTAATAATGTACCAAAAAGTTTACCGGTGTCTAACTCTACGTCGGAACATAGCAGATCAAAAACTGCTGGTTGGCGGCAGGATTAGCCTGTTAGATAGTGGCAGTGGTAGGCCCGCAAAGTGTTAGTGTCAAAAGTGCAAATTTATCTTAAAATTTTGTTTAGTATACCTACTAAGCTTGTTACTTAAAATAATTGATGGAGGGGCGTGTAACTAATTTGCGAAGTCATTTGACTCTTAGTGCAAAATTAACAGATGTTTTCTAATAGGTATCGTTGGATTACGAATTTACCGACAACTATCCTATACTTAAGGGTGACATTGACTTAACCATGGTTGATTTTATTACAAATTCCCCGGTTTTGTACTTAGTTGATAGGATAAAGACATCTGGCGGATTGACAGCATCTGTGTAGATTCGATGTCGTCCCTATGACAATCTTATAAGCCCTCGTACATTAGATGGAAATACAAATTGCTTCAATTTTCAAGATATTTGGGAAGAATATATGTATTGAAATTCTCAGGTCATTCAATCAGGCGATTATAAAATGTCCCAATACAGATACGACGCACTCAATCCCAGCTTCATTTTATAGCTACTCAGCGGGACATTAAATCGTCCCGGTGCATACCTACTGTTTTCGTAATGCAAAATTGCATCTTGCAAGAGCTTTGTGGTTAGGATTCGAACGATCCGGTTATTCGATTGCCAGATAGCTTTTGACCCGCCGCGCCATCTAGGCAACAACAATAGCTTAGCCCCATGTTGTAGATTGTTCCATGTTTAAATTTGAAATACTGGCAGGATAAAACTCTCGTTGTAAAAGGTCCGCTTGACGCCGTGACGCTTGTAAGTATACTTTTTAAATCGGTTTCTCTGGTTTGTGTTTTATTTTATTAGCAGTGTTTTTGGCCTGTTATGTTGTAAAGTAAAATTCTCGCAACATTGACGATTACATTAGTTCAAGCGGTAAATAATATTCTCTTCTATTTTCAAGTAATTCCCACCTACTCAAGTATCAAACCGGCGATTTGTCTCACGTACCTATACATGTTAAGAGATAATTGCACAAATAAACCTAGGTACTCAGGACCACACGTGGCCGTATCAGATTACTGTCCTGTCCATACAGAGCTTTATATCTATCGGAGATTAAAGGGGTAATTTATTCCGGCTCGATATTTGCCATGTCGATATCGGATTACCTAGAGTCGATATACTTTAAAAAGGTTTATCGCAAAATGCGGCAGCATTAAGTACTGGCCATTTAAATAGAACTGTTTTTTTTTTTCAAAGGGAAAAATTTTGTTCAGGCTCAGTGTTAAGATGCCAAGTAGCGTCGAAGGGATCGCCATCGAGTTATGTGCATAGGATGTTATCCACGGAAACCTTTCAAGTGGCCCTCATTATGATGACTATCAAGACCACCGAAACGAAAAGGTTTCAGCGATTCATTTGGTAAATTAAAGAATGGCTTTTGTCGCTATTGGTTAATTTCGATTTGACCCAGGTCTAACTGTGACTAAAGAGCTCTGAACGCTCTATCTGCGAGTATCTATTCAAAATTCTAAATTTAAAATTAGTATAAGTACTAAAATCAAATATGCTCTCACAAAACAGGTGACGTCACTTCAAAAACGCGTCTCAAAAGTTCGAGTTCTCAAATCTGGTTCTTGACTCAATGAGTCAATGAGGAAAGAACATGTTGCTATCTTCGGCGAATTGTTTTTGCATTGGCCATCTACAATATTGGCAGAATTAGTCACTGTCAATGTTGCTACAGAGAAAATCCTTTTATGCATACCAAGTAACACTGGGTATTTTTTGAAGTTCCTACGTCCGTCTTTTCTTAGGTTACTGCATATCGCAATTTTCTTTAAGCTGTTCTAACTCTAGTTAAGTTTTTAATTTAATCAAAGTTTGGTTTATTTTTAATTCCCATTTGTATTCATCAATATCTTTTGTTTCACTTTCTTGATTTGTTAAAAAAAAAATTAACTCTCATCCTTAATCTTTATACTTATATCGGTATCGCATAAGGTTTACTAACTAACATCTTCTTCTTTCTCCTGCCGTTTAACCCAATTTATTTGTGGTCAGCCCTCCTAGTCTTTATAACTAACATCAATATCATAAACTAACAAAATCCAGTAGGTCGTTTCCACGCTATTCGGAATAAATATCACAGCGATTAGCAAATCCAGCAGGTGGTTCCGCATACTGATTTGTTATATCTATCGAAGAACTTGTAATATCAGCTGTGACAAATGTTACTGCAGTACCTGTACATGATACCAGCTTAATACCTTGTAAATAGAAGGTATTAGACTATTATCTCGTGTCATAGGCTATCGCAAGGCAACACGTAGCTTTGTACCTTTCTGTGTTATCTTGTTTGTTTCAATTTCTTACACGCGTAACATTTTGGCCGTAAGCCGATATTTTTCCGTAAATTATCACACTAATTCTTCGAATACTGATAAATACATTATGAATTTATTCGTTTCTTGTCCCAAACACTCATTACACATCTTAACTAAACATAAAATTGACACTTAGTGTTGCGAACTCTTTACCTTTTTGATACTTTTTATATATTTTTTAATTGTTTTTGCTTTTTGAATCTTCCTTTGTTATGTCTTGTCAGTGTCAATACAGTCTTGAGCTGAGGAGCTGGTTTTTCATTGTGATCCATTCATTTATCCATTTCCTTAAATTATAATACAGTCCACATTTCCTCATCACATTTCATACTCTTCACTTAGGTATATGTATAGGTATTATGCATATAAGTTCTTCTCAGCGTAGGACGTCCCCTAACGAGGTGGACGCATGACCTGAGGCAAATTGTCTAACTCGCTCGCAATCGCCATCGTGTTCGTTTTGACAGTTCTTGTATGAATGTGACAGCCAGCTGATTCCGATGCCCATTGTCAGCCCATACATGAACTGTCAAATTGAACACGATGGCGATTGCGAGCGAGTCTGACAAAAACCCTCCTGGTTAAAGTCGAGGGTTGACGCTGGATGCAAGCCGCTTCCAACCGAGGCAACTGGAGGTCTATGGAGGAGGCCTATGTCTAACAGTGAACGTCCTATGGCTGACATGATGATGATGATGATGATAATGAGATGAGCTCACTTATTCGCAGCCTTGTATAGTGACAATTGTAATAGGTATATCCGTGTGTAGAAACCTGAGCCAACTATAGTATGCTCAACTTTCAGTCTATTCAGATTAACAATAAGCTAGTTATCAAAACTACTCAGGTTCCTTGGAACGTTCCAGGTTCATACTTGTATGAACGTAAATAAATCTGAGTATGCCAGAAAATGAGGCCAGCAAAATACAAATTTGGTATGTCAACAAAGCGATTGCAGAAATTCAATATAGTAAATAAATACCATAGATTTAGGCGTACTAAGTTGAAGTAATCTACGGCCCAGCGTGCTACGGACAATGACGCATTCATCTCAGATTAAAATCTACCACGGACAAATAGATGTGTTTACTTTTGTGGCCATTTACCGCCTGGGATCATAACGTTTAGCTTAAAATTTATCGAACATTGTTAACTGAGAGAATTGTGGCCGTATCGAAATGTATGGCTGGCGTGCAAACTTGCTAAATGTCGGGAACTTACGGTGTTATAAATCTCTGTCGGATTTTCATGGTAAGAAACTTGTACCTACACATCGCCTGTAGTTACGATTAGTCTTGAAGGAAAAAAAGTGAGTCAAATTTGGAAATTCTTAAATTAGTTAAGTAAGTGGTCTACAGCGGTACAGAAACTACTTCTAATAAATAGTTCTACTGAGGTTCTACTAACAAAGTTACTGGGCTTTTTGATCAATAAATAACCCCTAAATGACACACATTTAAAACATGTTTCTTATTAGTGTTGTTTAGACAACCGTTCCTTTATAATAAGACTAGCTGTTGCCAGCGACTTCGTCTGCAAAGAATTCGTTTATCGCTATCCCGCGGGAACTACGCAATTTTCTGGGATAAAAAGTAGCCTAATATGTGCTATTCCAGACCTTTCTCTATCTATGTGCCGAATTTCATCCAGATCCGTTAGGCCGTTCTGGCGTGATTGAGTAACAAACAAATATATATCCATCCATCCATCCATCCATACTTTCGCATTTATAATATTAAGTTAGATTTCTTCGTAACTCTGACCTCTAGTGATAATTCCTTCTTTCCGAATTAAAATGGCAGTTGCACCAGCATCATTTGTTTTTTTATTCCGAGCATTGACACCAATTTGTAATGCCTCGCGGCACACGCTGCTTTCTCTACATTACAAGTGTTTGGCGCCAAAATTCCTAACCTATGAATCCAAGTTCATTTCACTTCTTGTTAGCTTTATTATTTCCAGTTTAGAGATCGCTATCTTTAATTATTCGCTAACACAACTTTACTTTCTTTTGGTAATTGCGCTAATTATTTTTCGTTATGTGGAATCGGAACATTATCTTGGAAAAGTTTCATTAGTGGTTCGCAATACGTTAAACGTTAGAACACTTTGAAATTCAGACAGGAGTCCTCACGATCGTGATATCTAGATTTTGACGTGACCATTGAAATGGTAACATTAAATTAATTCCATGCCTTTGCAAATCGTAAGGCACAGTTAATACGTATCGTATTTCTATATTGACATTAACATCATCGATGGAACGATAGAGTCTCTCCAGTCAGAGAGTGGGAGAGAGGCTCTCCCTCTTTCTGGATGAATTTTGAACAAAAAGGAAGCGAAAATAAAAATAATTGAGGTTTTCTGAATTAGAGACATCTAACTCGTCTCCCTACAGCACATGACATGACAGGACTTTTATATTAACAAGAAGTTATGTCAAATAGATACATCCCCTTTTCTTTGTTCTCATTCATCTTGGTCAAATTCTCTCTTCAATCACTTCACTGTAAACAAAACAAGACAAATTCGTTAAACTTAAACATCTTACGCACGTTTTCTCCTCTACAAAATAACAGGAACACTTGCATACAGCTTCATTATACGAACACCGATGTTTATCTTCACTAGCACTTGAATATCAAGAGAAATGTTAATCTTTTGTGAGGTAAACTCGACATTCATCAAACGCTTGTTTGCGTTTAAGCTCAAGATACCATGTTTTGTGTTTGAAGTATGCTTACTAGGAAAACAGGGATGCTAAGTACGGATTATCAAACTGTTATTGGGGAAATAACGAAGAACCTATTCAATATGACAGCCGAGATACAGCATAGGATCAGCTAGTGTACGTACATGTGTGTAGTTAAACATGCCTATATAAATTTCCTATACAAAATCACAAGAAAAAGAGAGCTTTGTCTAATATTCTGTTTGGATGGGAACCTATTATAGCGTATCGCCCTTGAAATAAAGGAATGCAAGTACATACATAACATATTTTATGAACAATCCAAAGGTCAATCAACAAATATAGTTAACGCACGTGGGTAGGCAGTAAAATATCATACATACTTCGAATTAATTTCGAATGTTCTGTGGGTGTTCCGTTTTATACAAACAATCATTTATTTCGATATTAACGGAAGTTGTGCCACAAGGATCCGTCCTACGTCTTTGTTAATTCAGTTCATAGACATTTCGCAGCATTATAGCTAGAACTAGAGAATTTGTATTGTGTTTAAAGATGTACGCTGTATTGTGGCTTTCACTGTTTGTAATTTTAAACTCACTCTTTGTCGGCCCTTAGTTTCATTCTTCTTATCTACTCAAAGGTTAGCTTACAGCGATAAATTCGCTTTTGTACATTATATCTTACCTTTTTTGGTCAATAGTGTTCATATCAATTGTCTTCGTACAATAAAGCAAAAGTAATAATTAAATCTTATATTTATTCGATTAATAATCGTAATCGTTAATCGTGACATCCCTATGCCTACTGCAGCCATTACGATTAATGCGTCGTCTTGACCCACTGCCGAGTCACGATCTCGATCTGATCGACGTCACGCATGTGTTTCGCTTATTATATTACTCTTATTCATCATAATTCATTTGTTTATCCGTTATTCATGAACATTATTCAAATCGCTGACCATAGACGGTATTGACGAGGAGTGACTTTGTGAAGTGTTCATTTCCATTTGTAAATAAAAACAAAGTTCTTGTGTTTCATGAAGACTTGAAATGCACGATTCGATCAAAAATATATGTATTATTATTGAAAAAAAATAATTAAAAAACTTCATTCCCTACCACGATATGACTCCACCTCACCGAATAGACGTAGGAGTGATAATAAAATGGCAACGTATTTAGACCTTTAGTCTCCTTAACAATTTAAATAGGTCTAATGTGACAAATCATTCACACAACTTGTCTCAAATCTCAAATAGGTACCAAAGTGATTCAATTCCCCAGTTATAATTTATCAAAGCAATTCCCCAGATTTCCTATTTACCGAAATTTATCATACGATTGTATCAAAGTGGAAAGACAAGTTTTATTTGAAACTACTTAGTATTTTTTCTTGCAAAATTAAGCATAATCTATCAGCTTAATTTAATCACTGGTCTACTTATGCGTAACGAAATTTATTAACCGTAAAATGAGATAAAACAAATACATAAATTTTGGTACATGACATTAATGAGCACCATAAATATTTATCCGTAAGCACAAGCATATAAAAATGTTAATTGTGAGTTATATACAACTCTAGCACAATCAGACCGAAAAACCGGTATTTTTACGATGGGCTACAAAGATATTAGGCTTTATTACCAACAAATTAATTAAAACTTGATATGGCCAATAAATTTGAATCAGAACAAGCAAAAAAGTTTAGACAAAACCATTCGCCGCCAGACACAATTACAGCCAGCTTAAAACATTGTATACAACGATTGCGAAAGATTATTACTTTTTTTTGATGACCGACCTCTATGCCAAATTTCATATAAATTTGACCAACCATTGAAAAGTTCCCTTCTGCAGAGACAACGCTCTGACCGGGCCACCAGAATTTCACTTCAAGCTTATTGTATTCTCACAAGACTTATTAAGTACGACAAAATTCACGTAACTGTACCACCGAAATTGCGTCAAAATCCACTAACAAAGCAATAAAATAGAATGACGCCAAAAAGACTTTATAACAAGTATTATAAAGCTTGTAGGTACTTATAATAAAATAAGCCCTGCCCCCTCGTAATTGAGATATCCTACCATAACACTAATTTGCCTATTTTTTCTTTTCAGGTAAGTACTGCCACTAGAGCTGACCATCAAAGTCGTGGATTTGGTAACAACGTGCAAACTGTCAGTAGTTTGTGATTTTACGTATACACATAGGCAGAGGCAGGCACGCCAACATATTATTGAATCCTAGTAAAAATTAAATAAATAAGATTTGAAAGTAGAAGATGGACCTACAAATATAACCGTTTTGTTCAAATAGGTACATCCTTAGGGAACATTTTCAAAGAAACAATCGGCAGTTTTCAAGCCAAATCTGAAACGAAACGCCATTCTTGTAACTTAAATACGCCTTAAACGTCACGCAATGTGGGTAAAAAATTAAAAAATATAATTACTGTAGCCCGTCAGACCTCATTAAACGACCAAGTAATTAGCAATTTGGTAAATGGCCTTATTCATTATGTTCTCGCCAAATTAAATGAGTAACAAAACCGTGCTGCCATCTACCGGTAATTTGCAATGTTGTTAACAGTTGAACGTGCTGCGCTTTTAATTAAGGGAATACGGAACCTGTGGTATTTAAAAAAAGTATTTGTTTATGTTTAATGCTCCGCTCTCAGTTGTGCTCGAAGCTACATTATACTTTCCTACCTAATAAAATTTTACAATTTATTTGATAAGCTTAAATAGCTCTACCTACGGCTTACGTGTAAACAACGCAGGAAGCTTACTCATTTCGTGACGCGTAATCCATTAAACACTCTTTCTAATTACACATAAACGTCAGGATTATTGTCAAAGAGTGACCTAAATACTGGCCAAAACAACATAACACGTCATTAACAGCCCAGCCCTAAAATAAATTAAAAAGAAAACGTTGACTTTTTAATTTTTCCCGCTCATTAGTTAAGAGGGGTAAACAAAACCGACATTTTACCGATAATTTTACGTTATTTACGCAACAGCAAAAAGTTATTATCTCGTTTACGGTTAATTAATTATAAATTTTGACTACTCAGGCTACTTTTAATTTCAGCGGTTTGCTAGTTCGGAATTCGATTACTTTTGGGTGAAGTTGAGTGCAGTTTTGAGTGTTTTGAACATATTTCGACTTCGACCGTAACATTATATTAAAGCCGCAACGCAGAGATCTCGATATTTAATAAGATTCGAGCACTTATTTCATTTCTCAGAAGCAATTAGAGATGAAACGAGGGACTTCGCTTCTTCGAAAATAATCTTGTTACAGGACCAATAACGACTGTAATTTCTGAAGGGACGTTGAAATTAAGGTCTTGTTACGTAGGGTTAAGAGCACAAGTTTAGTTTAGGACGGTAAACTGATTTGTGTTTCACTAATGAAAGATTATACTTAGCAATGTTAGGTGAGTGCTTTTGACTAGTAATGTTCCGATATTATTTGATCTTTATAATTGTAACCTTTCCGTTGCTTTGTGATTCTGAGAATCGTTTCAATGGGAAAATAAATGGTAGACATTTGCCCTTAGGCAGACAAAGGAATATACCTCTGTAGAAAACGTCTGCTCTTGAAATAGGTACAAATACTTAGTGGTTATTATTTTTAATAAAGAGTTTGTGGCAATCTAAGAGAAATAAATTAAATCGCGTACCTATGTAAAAAACACTGCATATAAAATAGCTCCTAGCAAAAAAATCAAAATAATCCGCGAGAGAGCCATAAAAAATTCACAAAGCACTTCGTTTTAGTAAAAGCGGTTATTCTCAAACCCTCTTATGGTCACTGGGGACGGGGAAAGTGGTTCTGAAGTCTTGTCCAGCGGACGCAACTGTCCGTTCAGAATTAAATTTTGTTCACTTCCTCGGTTTAGGTCTCACGGTTATCGCGATGCCAAGATAGCGGCCCGCGACATAATGCGTAACTTTCAAGGAAGGAAGGTGGCGATTTTTAATATAGAATTTATTAAGTAATTGGTGTTACGTTTTATTTTTCGTGTGAAAGGAAATCGACGAGCATGGTCTGTGAGAACGTTTAGGTACCATTTTATTCATAATAAAAAAAGTGCTTAGTACCAATAAATCACGACAGATGACGCCTGTGCAGCGCTAGGGAACTGATGCGAATTTTCGTAGAGAGTTCTACGCTACCGTTTGGCTCTGTGGTATCAACTACGAACGAAGTCAATGAAGCTCTGCGAACGTGAGTTCGAATCTCACTGATAAATGTTTGTACTTTTAGCATGTTTTCCCGCCTTGTAGTGGCGTTTGAACGTTTGTTTGAATGCTTTCAAGGTGGGATAGATCGATGGGTGGTAGCAACGAGTGGGTTGCCCAACGAGGCTGCCTGCTTCTGTAAGTAGCCCGAACATTTTTTATTACACCATTTAAGAGTCAAAAATTTAAATGAAAAATCTTTTTAGGGGTGTTCTGTCAAAGTAACCGAACTACTGGCTGAAACAATCCAGAAAAAATCTGAAAGACCATGTAATGTACAACTGTACTTACTACACTTGTAACTATTTCACCCTTCAAACAGCTCCTGGTAAATACGTTAATAGAAACCCTTCCAAGTAACATTAGGGGTTGCTTTTTATTTTTCTCCATTGCCACATTCTCCCCTACGAGACGTGATTATTTATATGTATGTATGTATGAGCTTGTCTTATTGCGGAAGCCCAAGTTTAACGACTTGGACACATGATGGATTGAAAGGGATACCCTCATTGTGTTTTAATTGGCGACGTAAGTACTCAATTAGAGACCTATGAGATCGGAATCCGGTAAATGTCTTAATAAGGTTCATCAACATTGTTAGAATTTAAATGAAAACTTCATGAATTTTAACTCGCCTCTATTTTTGTACGATTACCGCCAAAGTGGCGTTATCTGTCAAATTTTGTTTTTTTTCTAACGCCCGTCGGTAGCTTTGTTCTCACTAAAAATATTTACGTACATTACTGTAAGATGCATTACCGAGTTGCGCAAGCCAGTAATTGCTGGGAGCGATTAGCCGTGCCCCCAATGACCGGCTAATTGTTGCCAGTGATAGGGCGCCATTGTTTTCACTTATGGCTACCCATGGCTACTATACACGGACTAATGTGCCGAACGAATATTAAAAAAAAAAACTGATTGTTCTCTTCTGCCAGCGTTAAAAAGTTTTTATTTGCATTCAGCCAGTGTCTGTACAGTTTTGATCTTGTAGTTTTGTTGTACTTATTACATGGGTAATAGACGTTCCTAAATAATCTTCTGATGAGTTTATACGGGCTTAGTCTTCTTCACGTTTATGATTATCTCGTGCTACGAACTACCTACCAGACTTAAGTACTAACTCGTATGATATAAATTGAGAGGCCATTAATTTCTTACTCTAATAGTATTAACATCACAGTCGAAATTTGCTTGAAGCAATTGAAACATGTTTGTCGGAATGTATGTGTCTTGTTAAGTAATTAAAATTAATTTACTTTTATACTCAAAATGAGTCGTTAAAACGCAAGTACATTATCATTATGATTCTTACAAATGATACCGCTCAATTATGAACAATTTTTTATGGTTTCGTAAGTAGGAGCTAAAACGATGAAATTTATATGTACCTAAAACTAAGTGGGGTGGGGTTCACTTGGATTCACTTTAGAGACAAGTACTGTAAGTAGGTACATACATAACTACATAATTCGTTTAAACGGCCAGTTCACGTAACGTATTTTTTTTAAATTCAAATCCACAAAACGGTATTCGGTGTCATCGAGCAACCAACAATCATTTAAAATAATAGAATTACTCTTGATTTACGTGGTAAGGTTCAAAAGTTTCCGGCCTAATAATGAAAATTAACGTTTAGGTTAAAAAAAATATTTTTATTTTTCAATGTAGTCTCCTCCTATTGTTATACATTTTTCAGATCGTTTGATTAACATTTCTATGCCTTTAAAATAATATTCGGAAGTTTTGTCTTCGAAATGCTCGAAAACTGCAGCAGCGACCTCATCATCGGACGAAAATTTTCTCCCCCTTAAGTCCGATTTAAGTTTAGAAAATAAAAAATAGTCGCTTGGGGCTAGATCAGGGCTGTAAGGTGCGTGACGGATTGTTTTAAATCCACATTTAGATATAGCCGCCTTTACAACTGCAGCCGTGTGGACAGGCGCATTGTCATGAAGAAGACGGACACCCCTGCTGAGTTTTCCTCGACGTTTAAGCTTTATTGCTTCTCGCAACTGGTCTATAAGGCAAGCATAGTAACTGCCGTTTACTGTCTGATTGCGTTCTTTGATATCTATAAGCAATATCTCTTCGCAATCCCAAAATATTGTGGCCATTATTTTTTTGGTAGATTGGCACACCTTTGCCTTTCGAGGGGGTGCTTCCCCAGAACGACGCCACTCCATCGACTCTCTTTTCGAAAGAGGATCATAGTATAAGACCATAGTTTCGTCTCCGGTAACAATGGACTGGATAAATTCACTCTCACATGACTTGAACTCCTCTAAAAGTTCCTTGGAGCACGCCACTCGTTCAGCTCGCTGAGCACTCGAGAGAAGTTTCGGGACCCATCTTGCACTAACCTTATTCATGTTTAGATGGTCGTGTAGAATCCTAAGGACTGTTATTTTCGTAAGTCCCGTTCTTGACGCTATTTCCTTCGTCTTTAGTCTTCTGTACCTCTTGTTCGACTAAATCGACGTTATCTTGCGTAAGAACCTCAACAGGGCGGCCTGGTCGGGGTTCGTCACCGATGGACTCACGCCCTAAACGAAACTGCTTACACCAATCCTTAACAGTCGAAAACGAAGGGGAGGAATTCCCGTACACGTTATCTAACCTTTCTTTGATTATAGTTGGACTTATGCCTTCCTTTGTCAGAAATTTTATCACTGATCGATACTCCAATTTGAACATTGTACAAATTACACCGCTTTTTATATTTAAATCAAAGAAAATTTTATGAAAACGAAAGTTACAAACCACGAAATTATCCACACAATAGCTGAATAAATGACAAATAAAATGACATTCATTTGTTTCTTGTTTTCTTCTTTTAAATATATACGGCCAGGAACTTTTGAACCTTACTGGTACCTACTAATTTTAGGCATCATGTAAAAAAATATTCGTTAAGATAAAATTCATTTAATATTTAAATCGACACTATATCTCTGTTTGACTCTCTAATTTACACCAAAAATACGTCCTACTTTAACATGACGATGTTTTTTATGCAATAAAAATATAATGTAAAAAGTAACCACTTAAACCGGCTCAGTGCTCATTGTTAAAAAAATGCTACGTTCTCTCAACTCTCAGCCACACTTGCGTCTCGTTTCGCACACAAACCGTTTCGCCGACATATTTTTTCATGAAACAAAGAATCCCGTGTAATGGATAATTGTTTGCACAAGCTACGTCGCTAATTGCCCGTGTAGCTATTGCCTTTCAGACAAACAGATCTTAGCGAATATTTGCTTTTGTGAGCATCGTGTTGCGATTCTGAGGTCTGTTCCAAAGAACGAAAAATGGATATCTCGAGCGTAGTCAAGTTGACAAGAATATTAAGGCTGCATTGATATTTTTATCTGTTACTTGTTATCTGTTAATTAATTAACTAAAAATAAGTTTAATAACTAATGCCAAAAAAAATCACTGCCTCAAATCTGTTCTTGACCAAATGAAGCCCTCAAGAAATATGTTGCAAAGTTTTTGAACACCTCCTAGTTTTTATTTAGTTTTTGGATATCACATACGTTATAGTTTGTGTCGAATCCGATTAAAGTTAGGTACGAGTACATAGGTCTATGTAAAGTAGGTACATTAACAATTAATCTTACATTCCGGAATCAAAACAAGTTAACAAAACAATAGAATCTGTCAGCATCCAGCTGCGTTCATTATTCCACATTATACCTCCGCAACAATCGTAATTCATAGTAAATAATGTTAATACAATCGCTTGGGTGGCTTTGATTCACGAAACCCTTTACTAAAACCATTATTACGTCAATAAACAAGGCATAACTGTAAAGAGCCTTTGATATCCCGCGCACGTATATTGTGCTACATGATCGTGATACTAACATAATAATCTCACATAATTTGAATACATGATCTTAAAATAAACACACATTTGTTTATGATTGGCGCCGCATATTTTAAAATGGCGTCAATGTTCGGAATCTCGGGTTTTATTTAAGCCCACGCGATCTCGATGTCGATACCGGCTTATTGATTCAACTCGACGCCTCTAGATGGCGTTTATCCTTTCTAACATAATTTTCTAATACAACTGCATATCGAAATGTAAACCTTGTTTGGTTCAGGTAAGAGTTGCATTTTGAACGCGTTTTGAGCTAGATTATAGGAAAGACAAGTTTGTAATAGTATCCGTAATGGCGCTCTAATTGTCTTTAATTAGCAGATACGCACATATTTATTGCGATGCAGACACGCTACCGTTTTGCTGAGTCCTTATTGGTGTTATTATATTAAATGCAGCAACTGGTGTCAAGATCACGGGCGATCTTTGCTCTAATGGAGTCGGTTGCGGCCAGTCGGTATTTATGTTAGCTAGTTCTGCGCAGAATACAGTGGTTTTATGCACATTTATTAAAGATATTTATCTTAGTTTAATGTTGATTGCTTCCTTAGTATATACGTGCTCATAAACTAAGTTAATTACATATTATGGTGTTTGGTTCAATTTGTCTTTAATGTGGATGTTACATTCCTGATTTTACTAGGCACTGCCATTACTAGGGCCTTGGTGAAACTTGTATGTATTCCGCCAGGCGCGGTCGCAGTCCAAAGTTTCGGGGGTCATTGTCAGAAGTGCCCAAAATTTGGGTGAGGGGGTGGTCTCCCATGTATCCCCTCCCCCCGTACTGCCACTTTAACTTTAATTCTTGCACGCACATCACTCCTTTATAAAACTTGCTAAAAATTGTTTTTAGCAACCAACGAACTCCGTTAACCTGTTAAGCAAATAACAGGTGCAAACTGAACTAAACGATATTCCAAACAAAAAGTGACATCATTCATTTGTCTACGAGTATTTCCAAGTAAGTGTCGTTTCCGTACAGGGTTTTTTTAAGAACAAAGACAATTCAGATTTCATGCCTTACTATACTTCATTTAATTTAGGATGAGAAACCACAACAACATTATATTGCGGCTCGTGAACTGTAATCTCTTTGCAATTTGTACTAGAGTAACAATTTACGACACGCAAATAAAGTGACATTAAAACAATTTTATTTTACGGCTGCCAAACTATTGCACTGTACTATTTGCTAGGTAAGAAATAGTTGACCAGACGCAATATAATGCTATTGTGGTTTCTCATTCTAAATTAAATGAAGTATAGCCACCAGCAAAAATGGTTTTTGGATTGGGTTCTTTAACGATACTACTAGGTAGGTATATGCCAGTATCCAAGTTCAAGTTTATCCTTGCTGCTATGCACCGCGTTTAGTTGCGATGTTTTTTTTATTTAAGCCTTTGGACACGCCACAATGATAATGTACATCTTTATGCTCGGCTTTTTAGTAGCTCACTTTGAAGCGTCATCGAATATCGGGGTTCGATCATAACCTCTTCGATTTTCCCCTAATTTTCTCCCATAAAACCCGTAATGCCCATGTCAAAAGCATCCATCAGACGGTATAATAATCCGCTCAAGTAATAAGGCTCCTTAAAAGCAGGCGATAAAAGAAAGTAGGGCGTGCTTAAAAGATTATGAGCCCGAGGTGTGAACTTAACGTCCTGGGACACCTGCTTATAGGTACTTAGCTTTATATGCTTAGGTTGGTAGTTAAGTCAAAATCGGGCTATGTGAAAATTGTGTCATTGTTTACCCTATGAAAAATATTTTTTTAACAGTAGCGTTTATAATATTTTGTCATTTTTTTTTATCTAGGCGACAGTTTGATATTCATCATCTCCAGCCTATATACGTCCCACTGCTGGGCACAGGCCTCCTCTCAGAATGAGAGGGCTTGGGCTATAGTTCCCACGCGGGCCCAGTGCGGATTGGGAACTTCACACACACCATTGAATTGCTTCGCAGTTGTGTGCAGTTTCCTCACGATTTTTACGAGATACGAGGTTTGATATTATAAAAGGAAATAAAAGTACAGTACATGAACATGATACCTACGATTCATAATTTGGATGTGATTCATAATAATTTAACATTATGTACGTTTAAATCGGATATTGTTGCGTGTAAGCGCACAACTATATTTTATTATTAATCGTAATGGTCTCTTTAACATTCGGCATGATTGAATCATGATTTTGCGTGCGTATAATTGAACACATAAAGTTTTTTTACAAAGGAGAGCCGCGCCCATAAAATATCAACTGTAAATGGATTGAACGCAACTGTAAATATTTTTACGCTGGCAACTCATCTTCGGTGCGTAAGCAACAAACAAAACAAAACGCGGGTATTGTTTTTTAAATTTTGCCTGGCAAATAAACTCGAAGCTGCTCCTGCTTATCGCGTTGAGGACAGTTTATTGGAAAGAAATCAATTTTTATTTTGTAGTTTAACAAACGTTTTCATTAGGTATAATAATGGGTCAAATTACGATAGGTGTAAGGAAGGAAGAATAGAAGTCACTCATATCCAATGATTACCTTGTCATAAATCAATTCTTTTCAAAAATTTCTGTCAATTTAGGTACTACGCATTGAAGGGGAGGAACCCGTATTTAAGCCTCAAGGTGGAAACACATTTCCAACACGCGACGCGACCCGATGCAACGAATGTATGCGCATGGCGTCGCGTCGGATGTTCATAGTGTGGTTCTGGTCATAGAAAATAAAATAATACAATTTGATTGCGTTGCATCGGGTCGCGTCGCGTGTTAACAATGTGTTAAGCGGAAGTCTCTTTCTGACCCTATGTGTTAGATAGAGACTTCCGTTTGTAAATTGTAACTTGTAGCTTTATGAAATAGGGTCCTAGTCTAAAAACAAAAATATTTAGTTTCCACGACAAAGAACTTCGCTCCCTCATATAATTTTTCAAAATAGCCGTAGCAAATATTTTGTTAAGGCGCAAAGAACTGCGTTTTTCAATAGCCGTGACGATTCTATGTCGATTTTGGGTGGCTATTAGTTAGCGTTATCGATTCGGCACACGCAATTTGTCGGCGATCGATGGCCGATGGGTCCCGGTGATCGGGTGCCGAACATGATGGATGGTGATTTTAGTTCATTAGTACACGCACCCGGCCCCGGATTATCGGGAACGCCCAAGATTGTGTTCCCGTCCGAGATTACGATAACGACTTGCACTATCACTGGCTTGAAATTTATTAGGCTGAATGGTGCGTAATTCTCGTAACTAGACGAACTTTTTAAAAAAATAATTCGTATATGATAAAAGATGCAAAGGTTGTACGTAGAGAATGTAAGAATGGTTTTAGTTTTGACAGTTCTTTTGTTAGACTTCGATATTAGGTACACAAAATCCCAAAGCTGTTGTATTTTTCCTAATACCTATCTATTCTGAATTAGTTAGCTAATCTACCCTGGCAACATCACTCGGCATTAATAACTCCCGTTACGCGTGCTCTGGTCACACTGAATTAAAATTTAATTTAATTACCGTTTTATTTTGGAACACGACCGCAACGTTATTTTTAAACCGGTTGCCTTTTGAAAACTTGTGAATATTTTTAACGACTTAATTTTATGAACTAGGGCGACGTAAAAGAGGAGTTTATAAAAGCTTTTCGTATTTAAATATTCATTATTACCTGAGATAATGACTTGCAGGCTGCTTGGTGCAAAACATCTACAAACTAAAATTGCATTCATAATCTACAGATGCATTCAACAGTAGGTACTTACTCAGATAACTACACCTGCAGAAGGACTTAAAAATGTATATAGGTACTTACTTAGTGCAACTATTATTCCGTCGTCTACTGACTGTGAAATTCTTTTATCAGATAAAAGAAAAGGGCATGAGCTTGAGTTCATTTTATTTATATGAATGCAGTACGTTCGCTGCCTAAAATTTTAAATTGCTCATAGGTAAAATATCACCTTACAATTTTATTAGTCCCGTTCATTGGCCATAGATAATATTACTGTAACATGTTCATTAAAACATAGCTTTAGATATCATCCATTTATTGAAATAATTGAAATAATACGTCAAAGCTGAACTTGCCAATCTGTGATAGAGAAAAACATATAACAATTACTTTTTTTTTCAGTGGGCGGAATGTCGCGCGGCGGCGCCGGCGCCGGCAAGGCCGCGACCGCGAAGCGCGTGCCGCCGCCTGCCGTGCCGGGGGACGCGTTCGGCACGCCGCAGCATCGCCACTCCGGCTCTAGCTTCGGTTCCCAAGGCTATGCGTCTTGTGAAGAACAGCCTTACCCTCAACCGCCCGACACACCTTCGCATACTAGAGGTGAGAATACAGAGTCGATCAAGGGGCGCAATTCGATTTTTGAAATTCGTATCGTATCTTCCCTCTCACCCAAATTAATGACTGTTAGTGTGAGCGGAACGGCTCGAAACGATCTTTGAAAATCGAATTGCTGGGGGGTTCAGCACTCCGCAGTTCCAACACTCGAGCTCGCTTCATATTGGGCGCGTCGCTCGGGTCAATGTTAAACCCTAAAACTTTTCTTGCTGACTCGTAAATATCATAATAGGCATTGAAATCGCATTGCAGGACCATTTTATCGCTAGCTCAAAAGAAAAGACGTAATTAAAATGAATAACTTCTATTTTTCAAAAAATAAAGAGGTCTGAACGTGCAGGGTTCTTACCGTGACGTCTTAATGCGATTCAGTTTAGGTTCTCTCGCTGTCAGATTCATACTAAAATTGACAGCTAAAACTTAAACTGAGTCGGAATTAGGACGTCATGGTAAGGCCCCAGTAACTAGAAAAAAGGAGGCAAATGAAGCAAAACTGCCTCACACAACGTAAAAATTCTTGTTCAATTTCTACTCCTGCACTTCTTGCAATTAGGGATGAGAATGATTTAAGGCCCGCAGGGCTGACAGTCGTTGGCATTTCCAAAAAACTCCCCTCGAGACTTCAAATTAGAAACAGTCGTAAAGCTTTAGGAATTCTGGTCGCAATTAATTCTAGAGTTCTCGGAATAATTGCTCTCAAAAAGTTACCTTTTCTTTTTGCTTTATTTTTATTTATCTACATTGTATTATGCACAAGTCTAGCGTATACGCTTCTGCTTAAAAATTACGTACAGGTACTTGAACTTTGCAGCCATAACACTGGTTAGATAAAGAGTAGCATTGATGCAAATTGTAAACGTACAAACAATAACTAACAGGTCGACCTTAATTCTCTCAATGATTTATACTTCTCTAAACTTTTAACATCTGTAGACCCCACGTACAAATCTAACAATCGCAAAAATTTACAAATCCCTTTCCAGCCTTTCCTAAAGCCTTTACCTTTTGATTTCCAGATGATCACTCCGACTATGGCAGCACGGTGTCGGGCGTCTCCGGCGTCAGTGGTGCCAGTGGAAGTCTCGGCAAGAGCCCAGCTGGTGGTGGCACATTCACGTTCCCTCCGCCTTCGCAGCAGCTCACTCACAAGGCTGCGGTGTATTACCACCACCAGCTCGCGCTAAGTGATGACCAGGGGATCGACATGACGCAGGTGAGATCACCATAATCATACGGACTTTGCTACTACATTTTCAAATCAGATGATTCGCGCTACTTCTGTTATATCTCATGTAGGTATTTTAACTTTATTGTTTTCCGCCGATCCTAAAATTGAGAATATTTTCTAGGACGTCGGAAGTAAACCACTGATTCTTCCACCCTTCCTCCGCCAGTCTTCGTCACTGCCAAATTAGCTGCTAATTAACTCCTCATGTTCTCATTCCAGAGTCCCGGCCGCGATAGCCCTGGCTCGTCATCAGGCTCAGCTGGTTCAGGTTCGCGGCACTCGTCAGCCTCGCTGGACAGCGGCAGGGCGTCAGGCCGCATGCCACACCACCACCATGCCGCATGCCACTGCGGCGACACAGTAGATCGCGTGCGAGCAATGATCGCTCAGGGGCTGCCGGTGGGTATACCTTCTGTACACTGAGGATTATTTACTTTCCCGATGGGTGACACTATGATCATTATCACGGGTCTATATTTTGTCCCATAAAATTGAAGTTCCAAATGTATGGTTTGTCATAATTTTCGTTAGTCATAAAGCGTTTTATTTTTGAAACAGTATTTTTTTTTCAGAATTGATAAGAAACTAACCTAACCTAACATACTACATTCTGATGGCTTTTCCAAAATTTCTGAAAAATGCACGGTTTCATGTGTTATGACCAAAAAAATTATGGCTGACGATTATTATGACCAACGAAAATTATGGGACAAAAAGGGACCCGTTATGATCACAATAGACATTGGGATCAACAACTTGAATTCGATAACTGAAGGCTTACTGTCTGACTTCGTACAGCATCGCAACAAAAAGTATTACAAGTTTCCTAGTTCTTAGTTAAGTTAATTAATTACAAGACAACGACCAACAGATTATAGTCGTATCATCAGCCATCCATCATTTTACCTAGCCAGAAGCTCGCAAACTTACTTATGTTGAACAACTTGACTGAAACTCTTACATTTCCCAGGACCCCGATATAATCCACGCGTGGCTCGCGGACCTTCAAATGGAGGAATACGCGAGGCTCTTCATAGAAGCTGGCTACGATCTGGCGACGGTCACCCGCATGACGCCCGAAGACCTGACTGCTGTGGGCATCAAGAAGCCGAACCATCGGAAGCGGTTAAAGGCTGAGCTTGCTAACCTGAACGTACCGGATAACCTCCCTGACTACATACCGGTAAGACCTCGTATTATGATACTTAGGGCCGATTTATCATCCCTCAGATAAGCACTTAGCTGACAGATACCCATAGAGTTGTTCGTCGAATAGGTCCTATCTGACGATTGAAAAATCGATCCTTACTTTACAACACACCACAATACAATAACTCTTTAAACACAACAACTCTTACAGTACAATACAACACTCTCTACCAATAACAACACAATCAACACTACAACAACTCTTTACTCGTACTTATGTAGATGGGTTGATTCTACCACTGGCGCAGTTGACTTTGAGACAACAAAGCAAGATTGCGAATTAGTAGTCACTTAACTACAGTTTATAAAAGTTAATAAGCATATATACGCTAGCGAGACGTTAAAAAAATCTATGTATACATCTTTATGCCACAAACAATAAGGTCTAATATTTGACAAGATGGCTGTATCGATATTTATACCCTCGACTGTAGCTTTACGCCTTCATAAAAGTAAATAAGTAGACCTGACTGAACTGATGTAATTTTTGGAAAGAGCTTTACTATAATTTACTTTGATCTTAGACATCTACATGCTCTGCTGTCCAGTAAACTTAGTATTGTAGGAGTCATGCCCACTGCTCGGATAGAGTAGAAAATAAACATAACTAATTGATGCTGAAACAAAGACGATGTACAATGTAGGGCATGCATTAATTTCTACTTGCTACGGGTACGGGGCCATCTTTATAGTCTCTTTTTCTAAATTCCAGGGTTCCCTTGAAGAGTGGCTGCGGTTGCTGCGGCTGGAGGAGTATGGACCAGCCCTGGTGGCGCAAGGCTATCGCACAGTGCACGATGTCACGCAACTCGCTTGGGAGGTAAGAATAAATCATCCGTCTATTTTAATACACGTAAACAAGAAAGAAATCGTGGCTCCGTAACATAAGGGAGTGGATGCAGGCAATAGAGAAGGTTTCCAAAAACTAATCGCTGACCTTCACTAGTTGGAGAGGCACTTGAAGAAAAGAAGAAAAAAGCACTGTGATTCTCTACGTAATAATCTAACTTTAAATTAAATTTTAATTACAAGCTTGTTTTACTGGCTGGCATCTATCTTGCATGTGTATACCAAATTCGAGTCAATCGGTTGAACCGTTGATGAGTTCCCTTCTGCGAATACGGTCCCGGCTGGGTCACAAGAATTTCACTTCAAGATTATTGTATTGTCACCGGACGTATGTTAAATTTCACTGGAAGTGGGTCAAAATTCACTTGCAAGATTTGATTTACAGACACCGCAATAGGTGAAAGTAAATAAAAGTTTAATCCTTGGGTCTTTTTGAGTACCTAACTATTTAATTCTTCACTTATTTAACCTGTCGCTTTAATAAATAAACCTCTGTTTTCAGGATTTAGAAGACATGGGCATAGTCCGTCTCGGTCACCAAAAGAAAATAGTACTGGCTATCAAAAGAGTGAAAGACATTAGAGCAGGAAAAAGAAGCATCAGCAATCAAGGGTCCCTGGACTTCACCAGATTACAGCCAGGCCAGGTCAGTATCATAGACAACCCTTATGTTTTTTAATGTGTTTGTAGTGATGTTTTAGATTTAGACTCTAAAAAGTTCCTTAACTTTTATGATGGCAGACGTTTTGTGGTAAATATTTAAATTACAAAATAGAGCTAGATCTTACGTCGGCTTTCATAATGATTTTTACGAGTGATCATAGATTTTCTAGAACTTTCTATTTCTTACTAGCTCAAAAATATAATTAAAAAAGCATCACTTCAAATCAATGATTTTTATTTTACAAAATGGTTTTTAAATTTTTTATTCACATCATTTTCATTTCATCCATCATCGCCATTATGAAATTGGCCCTTTTTTAACTTTAACAGAATTTTGATGCTACTATTTAAATAATATTTTAATGCTTACTTTTTTCGATAGTATTATACTAACGACGCTTATTTTAACCAAAGCGTTTTATGTAGTTTCAGTTATTTATTAATTTTAACAAAATAATTAAACTTTATTTATTTTGAGCGAAACGAAGCTTTAGCTGTTTAGCTCAATGTAAACTTTATGTCTAGCATAAGAGCTGGAACTTTCCTTTGCTGAGCCTATAGATGTTGGAGACATTATGGGAAAACACGTCCGTAGTACGGACTAAACGAATTCGAATTCGAACTATCTTTAAATTAACATCAAAATTATATTTTTCCCGTTACGTTCCAAAGTTATCATTATCGTTTCGCTTGGACTTCTAGAAGTCTCTGTCCATCGTCATTGTCGTCGCTGGCTGGAAATACGACTCTGCGATAAACAAAACAATTTGAATAAAGAAACGCCTTTCGAATTTCAAAATGAGCGAATCGCAGAGCTGTTGCCGGCCAGTCCCACCATTCCGCTGCATCCACCATATCACAGCCCGAAGCAGCATGTGAATGTTTTGTTTTCTTTTCTTTCAAACACCAAACTGCACCTTGGACATAATCGGCTAAAGGATTTATATCCGAGGGAGCTGCATTACCAGACTTGGCAGACACATGAGCGGAGTTACCATAAACCCCCCGATATTAACTTTGACGCCCTACCGACGCCCCTATGTGGCACTGATTTGGTCCCCATCCAGGTATGAGTCAACCTTCTTTGGCACAATCTTGTCAGTTTGTTCTCGATGCACCCAGCACCCGGCTTTTACGTGCACCCGTTATTATTTTCTGTAATTGAGAACGCTGTGTTTTCGATGTGTGTTATTTCTGTGTTTTATTACTCACACTTTTAAAAAATAACAATTGTAATGATGTGTTCATATTTAGTATATTTAACGTTATAAGTATGTAAGTATAAAATTATAGCTTGCTCGGTAATTAATATTTTAAAAAGCAAATAAAAGCATGAGTTTTAAACACTGATTTTGAATATAAATATTTGATAATTAATGATAACATCGTATTTAATACTTAACTTATGGCATGTGCAATATTAACTAAAGAAATACTTATGACTGATCTAATATAAATTTAATGTTTTTAATAAGCATTTTAACTATTTATGTCGTCATATTTATACATGCAAACCATAACTCATCGTACACCTACCTCATTCCAAATATATAAATTTTAATTTAAAATTTACAGATCCGTCACCCGCGTGGGAAATCCCTGGAAAGTTTAGAGGATCCTTCAGAACGATCGTCCCATACAACGTTTTCGCCTGACGCCGGGTTCTACTACGGCGGCGGCCAATGGCGCCGCTCGTACGACGACGGCGACATAACTCCAACCAATGACAGCTCGTACGAAGGGGGTGGAACGCTACCGCGTCCGCGCGGATTGGTCCGTCCTCGGCCCGTAGCGAAGATCCAGGCTACGCCGGCTTATAGGGAAAAATCTCCTGATTATACTTACGACGAGATCGCGTACTCGGCGCGGCTGCAACGCGTAGCTTACGGGGCGAGTCCACACGTCGCTAGGAAACCTCCGCCCGACCCGCCGAAGCGTCAGTCCTCACAATACGCACCGTTTTCGCGCTTCGGACAAACCACAGTTGAGATCCATCCAGAGAAGAGCCTGCCGCTTAGTTTGCCTGCCTACCCCAGTTCGGACTCGCTGAGCGTGAGTCTGGACAGCACGGGGCTGCTGCCCCCGCCTCCCGCGCCGTCCTCTCCCCCGCGGAGGTATGAAGAGGACAAACTGAGGACCGGCTCCGATGCTAGTTTTAAGGTGAGCATTGGCAAAAACCAACGCACTATCGTAATAATAACTATCAACTATAAACTTTTCTATTCTATTCTATTCTATTCTATCACTAAGTACCTTACGTATCAGATATTTGTGATACCATCTCTCTTTATTACGTCAAAACAAAAAGAGCCGCTGTCGTAGATACCTAATTACCTATCTATTATATCTGACGCTTAAGGTTAAGAAGTACTGTTGCTTGAAATTATAATGATACTTAAAAATTTTGCGGTAGTTATAAGAAAGTACATATTAAAATTGTCTATAAGTATTTATTACTGACATGTAAAATAATGTGAATATTACCACTTTAACCTAATTATTTTCGTTTACAGTCAAGTTCGAGCACAGAATCGGACAGCATTCCGTTTGCGAACGAAAATGCGGGCACAATAAAACAGAATCGCGGTCAAATCGCCGGGCGACCACACACCGTGGATTACGGACGAACTGCCATCGGCCTGTCAAATCTCCCGCCAAGAAACCCAGACATCAAACCCACCACTCCCCACACGCTTCCCGAAAAAGACGAGGGAAAAAGCACAGAGCCTGTAGACGTCCTCAACGATATAGGAAACATGCTAGCCAACCTAACTGATGAACTAGACGCCATGTTGGAAGAAGAGAAACGTCAAGGTTTAGCCGATTCCTAAAAGTTAACGCCTAGAATAGGGATGCGCCTAGAAACCGGAAAAAATATTTGAATTTACTAATTTACAATATTATGGAATACTGTTCGGTGTTTAATCTTGTACAGGTTTCTAGATATTCTTTATTCTAAGCAACAGGACTTTAAATGTGAATTGAATTTTTATAAAAATCTAATTGATTTATAATAAAATTCCAAAGATTTCTGCTGTTATTGCCACCTGCTAGAATCAAATGAATTAAGATCGCTCGTTGCTATTGAAGAGCTATGAATGAACAATAATTTACATAATATTAAATAAAACATGCATTATTGAGGAGCAATTATATCTGCCATTTAAAATGGATACTTGTTTACAGTTTTGAGAACATTACAGCATCTTGCCAATAAAAGGTTTATCCTAATTACTTTTCATGAAAATGAGTAAAAATGGTGTGAAGTTAAGTTCAACATAAACAAATGCAATTATTAATTATAATCAATATGCTTGATTAAAGTATTTAATTGCTGAAAACAAAATCAACTATTGACAAAAGTCAAAAAATAACATTTTGAATGTACATAACAAGAATAAAATTAGTGCCCTCTCCAATTTATAAGTAACAATTGTGTGTTTATATTGTTCTATTTTATATATTTAAATTGATTAACGATAGTTCCTTGTTTAACATTTAAAAACATTATATGTGTTTCGTTTCATTTAATAATTAGGTATAGACGGATCCAAAAACAGATGAAAGTGTCTATTTTTGTAAATATTGTTTTACTTAAATTATGATGACATAATAGATACAAATATTATCCAGTAGTTAGATTTCCATGTACAATAAAATTGTAGAGTACTTGGGTATGAAGTAGGATTGACTAGTTAGAATTTATACAAAATATTAGCACTAGTTCTAGCGTGAAATTAGGGGTTATCATTATAACAAAATGTATCATAGACATTCGTATAAAATAGCGATAGACCTCATAGTTATTGTATGTTAACAACCTTTGTATACATGGACATGCTCATTTGCTTTACACTTCGAACCAATTTTATACAATCTGTGGCTTTAGCAACACTGTTTTAGCTTGCGATTTGACAGCATCAAATTCCACGGCTAAAAAAAGAGAATAAAACGTTCCTCGCACCTTCGCAACATTGGCTCTTATACCTATGAGAAATTTTGGGGCCCCCAAAAAAAGGATCTCTTTTACTTTGTAACTGTCACATGTCCAAATAGAACGTGATATCTAGCGGCCATACAATAAAATAAATAGTTATGTGAGAGGTAGTTTTCGTAACCATAGTGATGTGCTGAAACCATCGGTTTACCGGATTTTTTAGACATTCGCGCATCATTGTAGTTAGTGAAAAAGTTATCATTTAACACTGCCTTACCTATTAGATACTCGTGATACTAACACCGTGTACATTAAAAAGAAAATAACTGTCATACTAAACGTAGCGCAATATGACGTACGCATTAAGCTTGTCTCTGTAAATACCTGTAATAGACATCAGTGTTTCTACATTTATATTTCAGTCTTCTTTATAAACAGTTCGTATTTAGAAATTTTGTATACCTGCCTATGATAATATAGAAGTGTAACATTTTTCAGCCGTCACATTTGTTTTGTTTAAAATGATCGCATAATAAAAAGTACCTAAAGTACCTAATAAAAAAAATTCAACTCTCACTTGTTTGACCTGGTTGGGACTACATGATGTCATCGTATGATGCGACAAACATATAAAACACGTTTTCCTGGGCTAAATGAGATATTGTACCTTTAACTGATAGGATTCTAAAACAAATCAAGATACCTAATTAAATTTCAGACTTCCCGATTACAAATAAAGATATAACGCAACGGAGTTTGAAATGGTGAGAGTGAGATGAGATAGTGCTTTCCGGTAGCCATTTTGGAATCCTATCTTTAAATGCCGCCTTTAATATAATTTAGCCCTAGCGAAATCAGTAGCGTTTTAAAGCTTAATCCATCCAGATGTATGTAGGTAGGTACTTAGTTATAATAGAAAATCGATTATCTCAAGTCATTAAAGAAGGTCCAATAGTATGCGTACAAAGTTATAAACATTAAATTAAATTTAATTTCTAAACGACACTGAAAATTAGAACACATAGAAAAATCCGAAAAGTAAAGCTATGGCCGGGAATCGAACCCGGGTCCTCGTCATCCGTGACGCGTGCTATACCCCTACACCACCCATAGCAGGTAAAATTAAATTAAATTAAATTGCTATTTCTTACCTGAGCGGTATACTAGGTACTTACTTGATTTTGGGAAATAAGGACCACAAAATATTTCGAATAATCGATGTTTTACTATAACGTTGCAGTAGGATTTTTGTCTTTAATGTACAATAGCCAATATTTTCGATAACCAGATGGTGCTAGACCAGGATTTTGTTATGAGACTTGGATTTAAAGCCTTTTTTTATCCTGGAGACTGAGACTAAAATTAGGTACCTATATTTACCGCTTGCGGATGAGAATTGAACAGAACCCCGCAAGGCATACCTAACAATTAAAGGTCCTTTACCCAGCAGTGGGTAGATTGAAGATTGTAGTCTCGATTTATTTATTGCCACTTTAAAATTTTAGTGATGTTACGCTAAAATCGGCATTTATCGACAAATGATATACATTTTGAATTTAATATTTAACTAAAGCAGGCAACGTTATTAACAGTTAACATTTGATTAAGTAGCTATATTCAGGCTGTCTTTTCAGTTTTCGGGATAAAAATAAGCTTCAGTTTAATTATTTTACGTACGGTGGAACTAGTCAAAATTACCGAGTGACGGCAAATGGATGTGATGTTCTATGACCCAGCTTATGACATCTTTATTTATAGTTGAGCTCTTATTTGAATAAATATATTTGTAATATTCTACTTGCATCTTCATTTCGATTTTAACCCTTTTGACCTAGATATTCCTATTATTGGCATCAAGTTCTACTTATCTATACTTACATAAAATTAAAATTAAAATCTTTGATTTGATATGGAATTTGCTTAGCGTTGATTGCAAACCTGTTAAAGCCATTTGGATGATTTGATTCATGATCCTTGTCAATACAATGTTGATGAAAGATTTGAAGCGGAACACCAGTCACGGCGTTTTTTTTAATAGGTAAGTAAGTATTTTCACTAAAACTAGGGCGACAGTAACTAGCATGCAGAGGCACTGATATTGCGGAAAATAAGGTTGATAAAGAGGTTATTTAAGAACTAAAGTTGGAAAGTTACTTCTATGCAAAGACGGAATTACCTTCATACCTATTAGGTACTTATCGCATTTGTCCTGGTTTCGCTTTTAGGTAAGTGTAATAAAATAAAACGAAGACAAACAAAAAGTAACGTCTCATTTATCCTATTAATAACACAGTTCTCTAATCAACAAAAACGAAAACACTTGACGGAGAATTTGCCAGAAAACACAAGTCAAATGGTTAATCAGAGTGCATCGATCGCCGCAATGGTTTGAAAGAATTATTCTCCAACTTATCTACTTAATTCACTTCCCCACTCCAACTCTAGGTAAATACCTAAGTATTTTGTATTTGCCCGATGCGTCCTCTAAAGATGGAGTTGGGAAAGCGCAGTTCTAGTACAGTAGATAGAGATAGGTACCTACTTAGTATTATTTTATTTAGTTAGTATTTCTTCGCATTATAAAGCCGTTAAAAAATCATAACAATATAAAACATACAGCAAAAACGCAGTGTTAATTTTTTTAACTTAATTTTAAATATTATTAAAAAATAAGTTGAAAAACCGGTAAAAGAGAGCCGAAACCGCCTTCCATTCTTCTGAAAAACTGAAAGTTGAAGTCACTTCAAATACCTATATTTTCTATTACAATGAAAATTTACGTTGCTGCTGTTTTCCTGAAAATATTAAATTGCCACCTCTGATTGGCGCTTTCACTTGACAGCTAAAACGTGAGCCAATGGGCGTTAAGCGGACCAGATCGATGTCAAAACTAGACAACAGAGTCCTATGGAGAACAGAGGTAGACTTTTCTTATGTCATACGTTTGCTGAATGTTGTGTGCGCGATCGATAATACAAATTGGTTTTCGGGGTTTGCGGAGGTTGTATTGTCTTTGATCTTTTAATGGACGTTGAGGTTTGGTGCTGAGAGTATTGAAAGTCGAAAAAATTGTGCAAAAATGGATACGACTGGTGCATACGGAGGCGGAAAAGCCGGAGGAGCCTTCGATCCTCAGGCCTTCATTCAGAGACCCCCAGTGATAGTGAGGGCGGTTTGTTGGGTATGTCACATTTACATTACACCTAGAACGTAATCAATGAAACGTGTATTACGACTATTTCACGGACAGATGTGTACAACAAACAATATTAAGCGATTTTAAGACGCAAAAATTGCTGTTGATTTTAAAATAAATGCCTACCTATTTAACAGAAACCTGAACTAGTTTCAATAAATTCATCTTTTTGAAAACATGTTTATTAACGAGACAGCGCTACTAATTTTAATGTCAAGTAGCTTACCTACTTAGATAACTAGAACAAAATACTGGCCTGCTCTACATAAATATAAAATAGACATATAAACTGCTTATATCAGAATGCATTTCCATTACATACCTAGTTTGAAGTCATATGACTGACCTTGAATCATTATTGAATAAGTAAACTATACAGGGTCAAACAATATAATGGCTATTGTTATGGTATAATTGTGACCATTGTGTTTAAATGGATTAAAGTTTGGTAAACATTTATTTAATGTAGGCCTGTAGATGTTCAGTTAACCATAGAGTAGTAACACCGGAACAGCTCTTAAAATGGAGTGTTGAGTTTTCTAACTAGATTAAAACAGTTAACTGGTAGAAAACAAAAAAGAACACTAGGCCAACAGATTTTTAAATGAACAGTGAGATTAAAATATCATGAATCAATTTACATCGTCTAGCTAGTACGAAATAAAATACTTAAATACCATTATAAAACATACAAAACTCGAAGCAATCTTTTTTTTCTGCATAGTTTTGGTCCCTAACAGGGATTGCACTTGGGACCTCAAACTTCTAACCCCTAACACACGGCGGCCACGACGTACAAAATCCGCGTTCTGAAATGAACACAGGCACGACGTCGTCTGTACACGCGTCAATGTGTGCGTAAGATACACAGGGCTGTCTATCGCAAAAACCTAGTACTATAAGTACTACTAATGACATAAATATACTAAAGATATGGCTTAGATGTGTGCAAATAAACATACTTAATCGTTATCTATTTATTTAAACTTACTTAAAATGTGTCTGTCTGTGTATTTAAGCATTATTATTTTCAATTACAATAGATGTACGACAACAAACTTAAGTGAATGATTCTGTAGTTATTTCATGTATTACATACATACATACATACATATCGTCACGCCTCTTTCCCACAGGGGTAGGCAGAGACTACTTTGTTCCACTTGCTACGATCCTGACATACCTCTTTCGCTTCATCCACATTCACCAATCTCTTCATACATGCTCGTCGGTTTCGGGTACTCTTGACCTGGCCTTTTTCCAAAACGTCCCTAATTTGATCATGGAACGTCCGCCTAGGCCTTCCCCTCCCAACGCACCCATTCACACTCGCCGTATAAATCTGTTTAGTTAATCTTCTTTCATCCATCCTCTCTACGTATTTCATGTATTAATCGCGATAATTTCAGAAAACATTAATTTTCTAATGTTTTATAAAAATGAAGTAGGTAGGATAGGTTCCCGAACTTGTGACGTGCGGCCGACATACATCGCATCGCGAGCCCTACTAGTTGCCAGCAGCTTTCCGGCAGACTGCGCTTGAGGGGTGGGGTAACTCGAATAGGTGCGGGGCGGAGCGTGGCCATTCTGTACGTTAGTACTATTATATATTCTGTGCCCCTAAGCTATCAGGTCACCAAAAATAAAAATTACTGGAAAATATCAACTCAACTCAACTGTTGAATAAATATCTTTTATTATTATTATTATTATTAACCCAACAACTCAACTTATGGAGTTGGAATATTTTTTAAAAGGTTTTTTTGTTTGATTTATTCTCTGGTTACTATTTCAAACGAATTAATGTTTAGAGTTGAAATTTGTACTAAGTATAATTGCAACTTCATCTGAATAAAATTAGAAATTTGCTAATAAAATTTAGGAACAAAAAGTGATGTATGCATCTGTTAATGCAAGCTATTTACACACACATGCAAAAATAACAGGTCGCTTTCCATAAAAAGTTGTATGAAGATTGACCCTTTATTTTTGCTCATTAGTGTATTCCAAATTTACTCCACATCTGTTCTACCATTTCAATGTAATGATGCTGATGTAGCAAAAATTGACATTTGTAATATGATTCGGCAAGTATAAGTTGCATTATGACCAATTTAAGAATCAAGTCGTTTTTTTTCATAAAAGGTTTCATCAAGACTTCTTTAGATGAAAAAAAGAAACAAATTTTTACTTAATGCATTTAAATATTATGTATTAAGTTTCTACTAACTAAACTCAGTCCTGTATATTTGATGAACTCAATTTATGCAGCTCTAAAAGGTCAATTGAATTTTATTGGATAATTGTTGAACTTGTGACTTGAGGCTTGTAACTCTGTGTACCTTGATTTAATTGAATGTACTGCTAGCTGAATCTGAATAGAAGTATTTGATTATCAAAACGAACTATGCTATTTTCTGGGATAAAACTATACTATGTCCTTCCCCGAGACTGAAACTATCTCTGTACCTGTACCAAATGACATTAAAATCGGTTCAGGGGGTTAAGCGTGAAAGCACAACATACAGGCAGGCACACTTCCGCATTTATAATATTAGTATGGATTTCATGATGTTCTTAATGACGGTCTAGGTATATCCTGCTGAAACTAGTGTTATCATCCGTGAATAATTTAAAACTATATTTATAATTTTTATAATTTTGTATGGAGTCTGGGCCAAATTTGTGCCGCTGAATATATTACCGTGACAGTGGCGTAACTATAGGGTGGCAGGGCTGGCAAAATACCACGGGCCCCAGCTCTACGGGGCCCCGAACTGGCATGGCCTTGAACACAGAAGGGAAGATGCACTTCTTTATAGTGAGGAAGGGCCCCATCTGCACCTCTAGCACGAGAGCGCACAAGCGTGGCGTCGCGCGCGAGATAGATTGTCCGTCTTTTTCTTACTGTTCGATCTAGACAGAGACGGGTAGTATATCTCGCGCGCGACGCGACTTGCGCGCTGTTGTGCTAGCCGGGCTGATCAATTTGTAGCGGGCCCATGTAGTTCCGCCACTGTACCGTGACAATTCCCTTTCCATCAGCTGTTCAGCGTGATCGTGATGGGCTGTATATCAGCCAAAGGCTGGTACACCAAGGACGGCAAGGAGTATTGCGCGTACAACGACGACACTAACGCCTGCAACTACGGCGTCGGGATCTCGGTGATCGCTTTCATTGCTTCGGTTGGCTTCATCGTCGGAGAGTACTTGTTCGAACAGATGTCATCGGTCAAGACTAGGAAGCATTACGTGCTCGCTGATTTGGGATTCTCGGGTGAGATTCTTTTGTTTTTTGTTTTCCTGGGGCCTTACCATGACGTCCTGATTCTGAGTCAGTTCAAGTTTTAGCTGTCACTTTAAGTATAAATCTGACAGCGAGCGAACTTAAACTGAATCGGATTAAGACGTCATGGTAAGGCCCCAGGAACGTAGTAGAATGCCTCGGGTACCATCGGTTCATGGTTCAAGTAACAAACCCATTAGTGAGAGCAAGATAAACCTAAATGGCATAAGAGCTCGCGGACTGGACAGTGAACGGCTTGGGTAAAGTTTGAGCGCAATGGAGCTGTTTTCATGTCCTTTTTGGTGACTTACATTTATAAAGCTCAAAAAGTTTGCAGGCATTCGCATAATCGTGTTATGTTAGTTTATTTAAACAGCAGAGACCGACGTGACGCTCGTTTTTCGAGATGTTTTTTTTTAAGAGGTGTCTACTATTTATTAAAAATTGAAATCTCTAAGTACAGTCGCCATCAGATATATCGTAGCGGGCGAGGTCCTCAAATATTTCAGAGCAGCATTAAATTTCAATAAATTCGTTACACTAGATTTGGTTAATAACATCGGAACACGCAATCCGTCATAAATATAAGAACAGCGATTTTTCAATAAATTCGGGACGTTCAGTGAGCTAAAAATATCAGGAAGCACATATCGTCAAAGGTATCGACACAGTCAGGCTGATCACAAATATCGGAACATATGTGGAAAATAAACCTTACGTATATAAAGGTACGCTCAAAATGCACCTCTTGTCCGTGTCCTTAGGGAGTACAACAAACGTTTCCATAGTGTTGACCTCTTTGATTGTAGCAAAGCGACACTAAAAAATCGTATTCGAATATTCTTGACTAAAAATTGTTAGATTGTGGAGTTGTTGTATTATTGTTATTGGGAGGATCAGAGGTGGTTAAATAAATTAGCAAAATTATTTTAAAATAAATAGGTTAAAATAAATTCGACTTTGGAGTATAACAAGTACACATACATACACACATACACACACACACACACACACACACACACACACACACACACACACACACACACACACACACACACACACACACACACACACACACACACACACACACACACACACACACACACACACACACACACACACACACACACACACACACACACGCTCACTACACGCGCACTCGTGCTCAATGCTTCACTCTGTGGACTCACTCACTAGTAAGTTTGGTTTATACTTAGTTTTGGCTTGATTTCATGATAAATGAAATATGTTGTGTCTGTGTTAGTTTTAAGTATGCTTCGCTTAACTGTATTTCTGTGGTCATCTGTCATTGGCTTTTTGTTTAGTACCTAAGTCTAGTATAATTATACTGTATTGCTGTTGATGCCCCAAATAAAATAAATAAATAAATAAGTATATAATAATAGATTCGAATTCCAAACAAAATACAAATAAGGCTCAAACGTCATGCCAAAATGAAAGATATGTCACCTAAATAGTGTACGCGTCTGCATACATTAGTAACATAAAACCTTTTTTTGTTGTATAAAGTGTAAATTGTTACTGGCCACTAAATTGCCATATACTTTTTTTACGAATAAAATTTGTCCTCTTCTGCTGTTATAAGTCAAAGCATGTAGTTCTATTTTATAAAACTAATTTTATTATAAACACACTGTAATTTAAACTGTTTGTCACAAAGTTAAGGTATATTTTCCAAAAATGTTCCGATCTATATGGTCAGCCTGTCTGCATCGATACCTTTGACGATCTGTGACGTCACGATTTTATTGAAAAGTCGCTGCTACTTTATTTATGACTAATTGCGTGTTCTGATGTTATTAACCTTGACAGTGTAACGAATTTATTGAAATTTAAGGCTGTTCCGAATTATTTGAGGACCTCGCCCGCTACGATATATCTGATGGCGACTGTACAGCGTTGAAGCCTCAGATCATAGAAAGGAATAGATATGAAACGGGGGCGTGGCGCGTGACTCCGCGACATGGCCTGAAGGAAACATCGCTCGCGAAGCAATTAGCGCCACAAGTTAGTCGCGATTCAGACGTACTTCGGAAATGTTCTCCTGTTCTGTCGTTAGGTACACTAATAGAAGTCAAACGAAGAACTACAAGAACAATGGAGTCACTTACCATATGTAACTATTGCAAATGCATTGGTATTTTGCTTATAAATCTAAAAAACTAAACATTTTACCGAACAAATTCAGTGCCGCATTAGTTACTGCGACTCCGCACTTAGTAGTGATAAAATTTTAAACTCATTACATTGCCGGTTTAATTCAGCAACCACTTTATGTCATGTTTAACTACAGCGCAATGTATTTTACTCCTTGCGATATCCACTGCCGCGTGAAAATACCATGGTACGGCCGCATGTGCCGTTCGTAACTTAGGGCAGGGCTCGTGTTTTATTGCGGTTAAAGTATTATCGATAAATATTCGTACCTAGATTAGTATTATCTATTTTATGTTTATGCCGTTTTTTTTGTGTTACTACCTGACTAAAATGTAATTGCTACATTAGGTAGGTATACTATATTAAGTGAGCATATTTTAGAATGTGTTCGAATAATATACAATTGGTTTGAACGTTACTTGTTCCTAGTTTTATTTCAATCACTACTTTGTATTAATTTGTAAAATTATTGTGTTTTATGTACAATAAAGAATTGAATAGCAAAATACCAATGCATTTGCAATATTTACATAATTATAATGTTGACGACGGAATTTAAACTCGCGCTCGGTTTTGGATAACAGGGCTTAATAACGTAAACTATACACACTAACATACAACATCAGCTGTGTTCAGCTACGATCTGACAGATCAACTAATGGAAGAGTTCATGTCATTACAAAGGAAGGTGTTTTTAAAAATGAAACAACTTAAGAATAAAAAATATATACTAAAAGGAGGCTCTAACCCAGCCAGTCTCCAACAGGTAAGTGACTCCATTGTTCTTGTAGTTTTTCGTTTGACTTCTGTTATTGCACGCAACGACAGAACAGTTAGGCATTTTGCAAAAATATCGGAGAACACTTCCGAAGTACGTCTGAATTGCGACTAACTGTGGCGCTACTTCGGAGTCACGCGCCACGCCCCCGTTTCTCATATCAGGGGCCTTACTAAGACGTCCCAATTCCGACTCAGTTAAAGTTTTAGCTGTCAGTTTTAGTATGAATCTGACAGCGAGCGAACCTAAGCTGAATCGCATTAAGACGTCATGGTAAGGCCCCAGATCTATTCCTTTCTATGATCTGAGACCACACCATAAGCAAGTGACCACTGTTAAAAAAAGTTGTTGGTAAAAATTGGTAAAAGTGGTCGCGAAGTAAAGTTGGATCTGCACATCTGTTACACAGTCCCTACTCACGCTGTGGCATTTAGGTTACCACTATGTTTTATTAGAGCTTTATTTTTGCTATCACTAAATTTTATTTATATACTTACAGTGAAAATCAATAAAAAAAATCACCCATTATTTCACGGATTTTGTATAGTGAATAAAATTCGAAACTTGGCTTATTTTTACATTAAATAATTTATGGGATAGTAGATAGTTCTGTCAGAACTTCACTGTTACGAGACAAACGTTTCAATACCCCGAAGGATTTCAACTATCGACATCTTATCGACTACGTTTTATCGTTCTTCTCTCACTAGCCGTAGATGAAATATAAATTGCTTTTTTAATAGGCTAGAGAGAGAGAGAAAAGTGTGCGTGACGTGCCTTAAGGCCAATCATAGCGTTCGAATATCTGTGGCCGTAGACTCTCAGGCTCCGCCTATCGCTTTGTGTTTACGCAGTTCAATGTGTGTGTGGGAGCTGTGGTGGGGAAAAAGTGGCGACAGTGGAACTAAAGGAAAATACGTGCGAGTTCATATCTATTTTATTCTATGATCTGAGGTTGAAGCAATGACTAAGTCCTCGCTTTATTAAGTATATACTCAGAGATTATATCAGAAAACACATCGTGCCTAATCCCCATTGCGAAACTTGGGCAAACATTGGATCAAATTTTAAGCAAACGCCAACGTCTGTTAAGTCAAATATTGGGCGCCAGTGTCCCCATTATACCCTTTCAGTGGGCATAAAAATGTTATCGGGAACTTGGGGACATACCCACGCACCTATAACGATGGAGATACGCATCTATATACTCATACGACCTTTATTAGCTCTCGTTCTCTAAGTTTACGACGCCAACATTTTCATTTAAAGTGTTTTATTTGTACAGTGGGGATAGGGTTGCAATACAGAGATAAAAGTATCTCTATACTTCACAAAGAGAGTAGTACGTACCGTACAGTATCTGGCATTTATGTCGAATTAGTATGAAACCACTCAAAAACACTTGATCATAATGATAGCGTTGCATTTGTGTTAGATGTTTTAAGTGTTTAGGTATTTCTATCCACTCATGCTGCTGGTGTGGTGACTGGTACTCTTAATTTGATAGTGTTATCTTTTTAATTTAATTTAATGCTTTTATGTTTTAAAAATTCTGAATAACGCGCCTGGTGTGAAGCCATTTGTAGTCTGATGGAGTATGGTATGAAAAATGTTTACATATTTTTTTAGAAAAGAACTTACATATCCCAATCCCATACCTACGTGTTCTTTAGTGAATGTTACTAGTTTATTGCATTCCTGCATTTGTTTCGTTCAAATAGTTAATTTAAAATTAAAAAAATACTGAATGGCATTAGCCAGGTTCGTAGACAGTTCTTCAGATGAGTACCTCGCTAATATTAGCTTACTACTGTAACTACATATAGCTAACTACTATATTCTTGTGTCATCCTTGTAAACAGGTGCGTGAAGTCAGATTAGTAAACACGTCTTTATCTTTGGACATCAATCAGAAATATCGAGTAAAGGGCGTTTAAGGTAGCGGCGGTGTTTGTTTTTAAAGATGGAATAAACGTACCAGAGATATTGATACTTGGTGACCATCATTTCTGTTCTAGTCTATCTTAGACGTAGTTAATCGTTTCTAATGAGACAAAGATCAAAATGCAATAGTGCAGGCTAAAAAGTCTGCTTGATTATGTGATATTAAAATTTAAACTAAGAATAGATCGAAGTATTTCACAGAAGATTCATACATTAAAACAGACATGCAGTAAGCATAGGCATCATAAAATTGTTTTCCTAACTAGTAGTTACATTCTGGTTATATTATTTTAACAACTGCACAATAATTTCTCGGTAAAACCATCTCATGATGCCCTTCTCTTCTTAACGACTCCAAAAAAAGGACGAGGTTCTCAATTAAATATTTTTTGTGTCTAAAATTAAATCCATGAAGGATTTCTGGGTTTATGACAACTTACTGAATTAGTGATTTACAGTCAGACAGTTGCATTTACGATAGGCATTTATATTGGAGCTCATTCCGCTGCCCACCGAATTTGTAGCATTACTCATAATAATTATTGGCGAATACAGTGGCTTGCCTACAACTTGCCTCCCTATTGTTTTACATAATAAATAAGAAACGTTTATTGTTTACAATCACATAATCTGTCAGTCAATTGAAATTGTAAACAATGTAAACAAACCTCGTATTTAAAATGTCTTTAATTTCCATTTTCCCTCATCAAATACTGCTAAATCCGTGTGTTATTTAATCAATACTTACCACAACATTATCCTAAACCATTAAAACAATAAACAAGTGCTAGAATATGGATATTTCATTAAATGGTTTATTTACATTGTTCGCAATTTCAATTGACAGCGACTTTACGTATACTTAAGCTTGACCTCCTTACTAGTCAAGACCTCATTCATCTCTGTTCCAGCGTTCTGGGCTTTCCTCTACTTCGTGGGTTTCTGCTACCTCGCCAACGCATGGGGCAAGACCATGCCCGCGCCCCCCGGCACCGCTAACAACATGCAGGGCGCCATCGCGTTCTGTTTCTTTTCCATTTTCGCTTGGGTAAGTACAGGAAGATAGCTAAAGTGAATCTATTGATTTATCGGACATGACCAAAGGAAAACATTCGAAATATTATAAACGGGATGTGAACCGCGATTACCTTTATTGAGCTCCCGATATTTCGATACAGTTGCATGTATCATGATCACAGGTAGACTGAAGAAATTGCGGGTGGATGTTATTGTTGGGTAGACCGAATGAACTTAACCGTGAATCATTAAAAACTCAAAGGAAAACAGTTTTCTATTATCATTGTTTATTTTCTTTCGTACCTTCATAACTTTGGCCATGTATAGATACCTATACCTACCTATGGAAGAACAGCTAAAGAGTGATATGCAATGAGAAGGTAGAAAACTGCCTGCGGGTTAGTCCACTTGGGGTAAGTTCGTGAAGCTCATGCAATCTGCACTATCCAATCCGCCCTCGATAGTATTGCAATTGATTGTTCATAACGTCACATGCGGTCTTCGTCCTAATTCACTATCAACGCTATTACTTCCGAGATGGTTCAAAGATAGCGTCAGTGTTTGCAGGCTACTCGAACATGCGTCCATGTTTAGTCAACTGTCACTTACGCGCACATCTGTTGTATTGAGGTAACAAACGCAACGCCTGTTCACGAAGCTTTCTGACGCTGACACGCAATTGCTTCGTGAACATGGTAGTGTTTGTGCTGATTTGGCGTATAGCGAGCTTCGGGAACTTACTTTGGTATGAAGGATGCTCTACATTATCCACAGAGCAACCAAAGTGAAAGATGCAACAAAAAAAAGCTCATGATAAAAAAAACTGTTTTCTCTCAGGTCGGCTGCGCGTTCTTCGCCTTCCAGCGCTTCCGGCTCGGTGCGGACTCTGCGTTTGCGCCGGCTTATGAGGTGGAAGGTGCCGTGGGCAGCCCCGGGGGCTTCCCTGCCTACCCCGGCGCGCCGGACCCACAGCCGGCTTACAGCGAGCCCCCTTTCTCGCAGCGCGACCAAGGTAGGGGATCCTAGCCAGGGAATATCGGATGGCGAATATTACAATGTATAGAGTAGTCATTAGCTGCACTGGAATCGGTTTCGGGCTGGATTTGTAGGGCCGTTTGTCGAGCTCATTGCGATGCACATTGTCAAGTGTAAAAACGCCATCGCACGCTGTCTTTTTCTCGACTGTACTGGCGTTGCTATCCATCACTAAGTACATAGTATAAAACAAAGTCGCTTTCTCTGTCCCTATGTCCCTATGTATGCTTAAATCTTTAAAACTAAGCAACGGATTTTGATGCGGTTTTTTTTGATAGATAGAGTGATTCAAGAGGAAGGTTTATATGTATAATACATGCATAATATACCGTGCGAAGCCGGGGCGGGTCGCTAGTTTTACATAGGACGTAGGTATGCCAAATTTCAAGTTAATCCGACCACTAAAACTGAAGAAACCTATGTAACAAACAAGTTAAACAAAAACTTGTAAAAAACACAACATTGATAAAATAAATTAAGTGACAACACGCATTGCTTTTAATTTTGCGAACAGTCATGTGAGAAAACATGTTACATTTTCTTTATTGTTCCAGCAATTCGGCATGAAAGAAATTTTATTAGTTACATTTAACATTTTTTAATTACCTACATTCAAGTTAAAAAGCAATAAAAAGGTTGGCCGGCCCTTCCTCTGTTTCCGGCAATCTAATAAGGAGGTTAATTGACGCATTCCCTAACTTAACGCGTATACATTATTTAAAAATATCAAAACGCACTCACGCGCTTGACAATGAAGTCAAGTCATGTTCACTTTTTAAGGTCCTTCGCCGCCCCGAAGCCCCGATACAACTGACGAAGAAACAAGCGAATTCTGTACATTACTCGGTCGTACACGCTCTCTTCAGCGCTTGATTAACAAAGCACGCAATGTAATAGGAAAAATGCTCACCACGCCACCGCCGGTGCATAGTACTTGCAGTATCTTAAGGCGAAGGGATAGGCAAAAGCTCATAAATTGGTTGTTTTTGTGCATGTTTTATGGCGATAATACACAATTTGGAGTTTTGAAAACTGCACATTCTATAAAACATGTCTTGAATTAGAATTCACCGGTGAAAACATATTACTTAATGTCGTAGTTAGTACAAAAATTCGTTTGCTCTAAGAGTCTCGCAAATATTTTGTACACGGTTTGCTCGGGTGAAACCAATCTGTTTGCTACCAATCTCGACGAGGTCACTCTAGTAACTCATAATTAAAATTCCGCGGTGCGTTTGCTTCAATTAGCCAACAAATAAGGCTTTAGAGAGTAGTACTGCCCTGATCCTGTGAAAAGAGCGAACGCAATATTTGCCCGCACATTCAATCAGGCGCTTTTCAATGTACAAAAAAATTCGGAAACCAAAAAAATGTTAAAAAGATAATACAATGAAATAAATTATTAAGATAAAACCAAAAATGTTCATAAAAAAAAAATAAAAGAATAATAGATAAATAAATAAAAAAATAATTTGGATAAGACGTATGAAAATAATAAGGAAAAAGCAACGTTGCATGTTCGCTCGGTGGCGGCAGTGTGTAAGCGACGCGACGTTGCCAATATTCGCTTTGCGTTTTTTCATATTGGTTTGGCTAAGCATGTTGTTTGAGTCACAGAATAGGCGCAAAACAGTGCTTCAAAAAGTCGTACTCGTTCGCTTCGCACGTATAATACCTATATTAAGTTAAAAGTTATTATTTTCAATCCGTTTTTTGGGATCTTAGTGGCAGGTTGGTTTGATACTTACTTGCTGTTTAGCGAACAAGCATGGGAAATAGGATTTTGGTTGGAATTACTGCATGAAAAATTTTGATATTTAGGCAAGTAGTACTCCAATGTATAGTCTATCATTAGAAAGAAAAAAAAAAGATATCTGAAGGTCTAAGTGGTCCCCAAACATGGATCCGTTATCAAAATAAAAAAGACCGCCATATTGAAATCTTTAGTTTTTCGACCGATTAATTTCAAAATCAATATCTGAGGATCTGAGTTGTCTCCAAACACGTGTCGTATCCGTTATCAAAAATGACAAATTAAAGTGGCCGTCATTTTGAAATCTTTAAGTTATGGGCCGATTATTTTCAAAATCGATATCTGAGGGTCCGAGTGGTCGTCAAACACAAATCTGCTACCGAAAATGAAAAAACTGGCCGCCATTTTGAATTCTTTACTTTCTGGACCAATTGTTTTCAAAATCGATATCTGAGGATACGAGTGGTCCCCAAACATGAATCCGTTTTTAAAAATGAAAAAAGTGGCCGCCATTTTGAAATCTTTAAGTTTTGGACCGAATATTTTCAAAATCGATATGTGAGGGTCCGAGTGGTCGTCAAACACAAATTTGCTATCGAAAATGAAAAAAATGGCCGCCATTTTGAAATCTTTAGTTTTCCGACCGATTGATTTCAAAATCGATATCTGAGAATCCGAGTTGTCTCCAAACACGTATCCGTTGTCAAAAATGACAAAAGTGGCCGCCATTTTGAAATCTTTAGTTTTTGGACCGATTATTTTCAAAACCGATATCTGAGAGTCCGAGAGGTCCCCAAACATAAATCCGTTATCAAAAATGAAAAAAGTGGCCGCCATTTTGAAATCTTTAAGTTTTGGGCCGATTATTTTCAAAATCGATATCTGAGGGTCCGAGTGGTTGTCAAACACAAATCTGCTACCGAAAATGAAAAAACTGGCCGCCATTTTGAATTCTTTACTTTCTGGACCAATTGTTTTCAAAATCGATATCTGAGGATCCGAGTGGTCCCCAAACACGAATCCGTTTTTAAAAATGAAAAAAGTGGCCGCCATTTTGAAATTTTTAAGTTTTGGACCGAATATTTTCAAAATCGATATGTGAGGGTCCGAGTGGTCGTGAAACACAAATTTGCTATCGAAAATGAAAAAAATGGCCGCCATTTTGAAATCTTTAGTTTTCCGACCGATTGATTTCAAAATTGATATCTGAGAATCCGAGTTGTCTCCAAACACGTATCCGTTATCAAAAATGAAAAAAATGGCCGCCATTTTGAAATCTTTAGTTTTCCGACCGATTGATTTCAAAATTGATATCTGAGAATCCGAGTTGTCTCCAAACACGTATCCGTTATCAAAAATGACAAAAGTGGCCGCCATTTTGAAATCTTTAGTTTTTGGACCGATTATTTTCAAAACCGATATCCGAGGGTCCGAGAGGTCCCCAAACATAAATCCGTTATCAAAAATGAAAAAAGTGGCCGCCATTTTACTCTTTCTTTTTTGGGCCAATTATTTTCAAAATCGATATCTGAGGGTCCGAGAGGTCCCCAAACATAAATCCGTTATCAAAAATGAAAAAAGTGGCCGCCATTTTGAAATCTTTAAGTTTTGGGCCGATTATTTGCAAAATCGATATCTGAGGGTCCGAGTGGTTTTCAAACACAAATCTGCTACCGAAAATGAAAAACTGGCTGCCATTTTGAATTCTTTACTTTCTGGACCAATTGTTTTCAAAATCGATATCTGAGGATCCGTGTGGTCCCCAAACATGAATCCGTTTTTAAAAATGAAAAAAGTGGCCGCCATTTTGAAATTTTTAAGTTTTGGACCGAATATTTCCAAAATCGATATGTGAGGGTCCGAGTGGTCGTGAAACACAAATTTGCTATCGAAAATGAAAAAAATGGCCGCCATTTTGAAATCTTTAGTTTTCCGACTGATTGATTTCAAAATTGATATCTTAGAATCCGAGTTGTCTCCAAACACGTATCCGTTATCAAAAATGACAAAAGTGGCCGCCATTTTGAAATCTTTAGTTTTTGGACCGATTATTTTCAAAACCGATATCTGAGGGTCCGAGAGGTCCCCAAACATAAATCCGTTATCAAAAATGAAAAAAGTGGCCACCATTTTGAATTTTTTATGTTTTGGGCCAATTATTTTCAAAATCGATATCTGAGGGTCCGAGTGGTTGTCAAACACAAATCTGCTACCGAAAATGAAAAAGCTGGCCGCCATTTTGAATTCTTTACTTTCTGGACCAATTGTTTTCAAAATTGATATCTGAGGATCCGAGTGGTCCTCAAACATGAATCCGTTTTTAAAAATGAAAAAAGTGGCCGCCATTTTGAAATCTTTAAGTTTTGGACCGATTATTTTTAAAATCGATATCTGAGGGTCCGAGTGGTCGTCAAATACAAATCTGCTATCGAAAATAAAAAAAACTGGCCGCCATTCTGAATTCTTTACTTTTTGGACCGATTGTTTTCAAACTCGATATCTTACGATCCGAGTGGTTCCCAAACACGTATCCGTTATACAAAATAGAAAAGTGACCACCATTTTGAAATGTTTAGTTTTTGAACAGATTGTTTTCAAAATCGATATCTGATCTGGCGGCCACTTTTTCCATTTTTGATAACGGGTTTGTGTTTGGGGACCACTCGGATCCTCCGATATCGATTTTGAAAGCTATCAATCTAAAAACTAAAGATTTCAAAATGGCGGGCACTTTTTTCATTTTTGATAACGGATTTATGTTTGGGGACCACTCGAACCTTCAGATATCGATTTTGAAAACAATCAGTTCAAAAACTACAGAATCCAAAATGGCGGTGACTTTTTCCATTTTATATAACGGATACGTGTTTGGGAACCACTCGGATCATCAGATATCGATTTTGAAAACAATCGGTCCAAAAACTAAAGTTTTCAAAATGGCGGCCACTTTTTTCATTTTTAAAAACGGATTCATGTTTAGGGACCACTCGGATCCTCAGATATCGAATTTTAAAACAATCGGTCCAAAAACTAAAGATTTCAAAATGGCGGCCAGTTTTTTTTATTTTCGATAGCAGATTTGTGTTTGACGACCACTCGGACCCTCAGATATCGATTTTGAAAATAGTCGTTTCAAAACTTAAAGAATTCAAAATGGCGGCCACCTTTTTCATTTTTGATAACGGATTTATGTTTGGGGACCTCTCGGACCCTCAGATATCGGTTTTGAAAATAATCATTGGAAAAACTATACCTTATTCTGTACCTTTCCTGCACACGTTCAAGTTTTACTTTATTCTGCAATAATAATTTACGTTGCGACTAGACAGACCCTGGACACCGCAATTTTCTGGGATAATAAGTAGCCTGTTTTAATCTAGGGTACCAACTGTCTTCGTTCCAAATTTCATGCAGAAGCATTTCATCTAAGTCCTCTAGGTTGGCATGGCAACGCATCTGCAATCCCTCCGGGGTTGCGGGTGTCTATGGGCAGTGGTGATCGCTTACCATCAGGTGACCCACTTGCTCGTTTACCTTCCTATTCACATATAAAAAAGAAAAAAAAAAGAAGAAACAAACATACTTACACACTCACTCACATCGTCACAAACTTTCTCATGTATAATATCACATACATACATACATAAATAACGTCTCTATCCCTTGCGGAGCAGACAGAGCCCAAGGTAACAAGACTTTAAGGCCACGTTACGAATGCCGAAATGTTACAATTTTTATTATTTTTGCGAAATCTGATTTGAACATTATGCTGTGTGTGTAAGGCAATCGGAAAACTGAAACAAGCGCCATCTACTAACATCACAGTGCAATATTTCAATCCATCAGCCCGCGCCCATTCGCATCGAGTTCACGCGTCGATTATTTAACAGATGTCGCGTTGATCGGACTGCTTGCCACGTCACAAACGAGCAAGGTCATTTGCCTATCCCTTCGCCTTAAGTAAACCGATGTAAGTTCTTTTTATGAATACGTTTTTTTTTTTTTCCAGGAAACATGGACTACACAGCCCCGACCTACTAAACTCGTGAAGAGGTGCTTCGATTCACGTACAGTTTATTTTGTATTGACACCGCTTCAGTAAGTAATAATAACTTTGTGACATCTGTATTATATTTTCCTATTGAATGTTTTGTATCATGCCAACACTATACTTGTATAGTGACCATGGTGAAGTAAGTTGACTAGTTAGTAGAATGTTGATATGTGTTTTCAATACCTGTATTTCACGTTGACATGAGATAGTTCGGTTTAAAAAAGTTGCTTTCGATTCAAGGGAGGAACAGGCAGCTTTTATTAACTTTATCAGTGTCAGTTGACATTTCCTTTTGAGATGAAGATATATGTATACTTATAGGTATACCATTTTCATTCTTACCTGTCCTATTTGTTAAACAAAATTCTAACCTCAAAACGTCTCATTTTTGTTATTTTTAAACTATTTCATCGTAAATAATTTAACTGAAGATAAAATATCAGCAAAATTATGTACAAAATATTACCTCAGGTTTATTTGATAACATAATACACCTTATTCTTTACAAAAATTTGCATATTGAGGTTAGAATTTTGTTTACCAAATAGGACAGGTAAGAATGAAAATGGTATAGGTCGTATACTTTTTATGAACTAGCGTTTAAACTTCCAGGCATTTTGTAGATATGTGCATATCTAAAGTCAACTTACTTCACTATACTGGCAACATTATGCCTATGAAAGATTTATGTATCCTTAAACCTGTATTTTTGGGCGCTTCAGTGATTAGAAACGGATGGATGAGACTTTGACTTGCATTGATGTATGTCAAGTTTGTCTCTAGCCATGCCGGCACACACTAAACATACGGTTTAGATATACAAGAATTAGGGACGGATTCTTACGCAATTAATGGTAGAAAATGTATAGAAGAAAATGATTTGTTTTTCTCCAGTTTAGTATGGTAGAACTTAATGCTTTTGAATAAGTTATGATATGTGAAAGTCAGTATTACTTACTAAGATGTCAGAAATTGTTTAACGTCCATTACTTTTGTTTGAGTTAAGCATAGGTTTAGCTGAACCTAAATATTAATTTCGACGTTCTCGAATATTTTGACGACATATTTTTTTAATTAATTTTAATTTTATTTAAGTATAATTTTAAAGAAATATCGGAAATATTAATCGTGTATCGCTTCACAGTACCTGCTTGTAGGTATGTGTATGTACGACAATATTAACCTATTATTTATTCTATCTATTGTAAAATACCCTATACATATATGTGTAAATAACTTAACTCGAATATCTATCAACAGAGATATACCCAGTTAGTGATAATTGACGAAAAGAGTTTGTTCTAATGTGAAATGAGTAATTTTGCTACAAATTTCAAAGCCGTTTTAGTTTTTAATCTGATAAAATCATCTGCAAAATCATAATAATTACCTAACTAGTATTGAATATAATTATTTCCTTTTTATTTAGTATATTGTCTTCAGAGTACTCATTTCATGTTAGCGCATCTCTCCGATTATTTTCTTATGTGTAAATTAATTTACTTTCCCGCTATTTTCATCGTGCCATGTCTATAAGTTTGATGAAAAATTAGTACTTATAATGAAACAGATATTACTTTTTATGCCATATTTGTCTTGATAAATTAAGAAATTTGTAGGAATAAGAGCGTCGCGTAGCATCCTTGTCATCGAAAAGGTTTGTTTCGAATTTAAATTGTTTAGATGTGATTGAGAAAAACATATTCATTCTGTAATCATCGATAAATATTTCTAAAATTGTGTGTAATTCGGAACATTCCTCATAGCGTGCCGATTCTCGTCTCATTACTCTCATTGCTTTCTTGTCAGCACAAGCGACGAATTTGATGGCAGCACGCGTATTTTTTTTACTGAAACAAAAATGCACATCAAAATTCCTAAAGTAATAGGAGAAATAGCATATCTATGTTAATCCAAAAACTCTGTTAAAAATTTATCAGATATATAAACGTATTTATTTTTAAATTGGCAACACTGCTAACGCTTTTACCGTGTCATAGTATTCGTTTAATTAATCCATTGACTTAATTTTAAATAATATTTATAACGATCTGATGCATACAGTATTATATACATATAAAATATTAAGCGCTTAATTCGAATACATAGTATTTTTTTAAAGATGATATTTTAGGATTAATGCTATCTCAGTAGTGTTTTGAAATTAGGCAATTATGCATCATCGTTCTGGTGTTATTATTATAAAACGAAGAGTAAGGTAGTAAAGATAGTCCTTTATAAGATACCGCTGTAAGTTCGGCTCTTAGGCCTGTCTGTCTATCTGACTAAACAATAAACATATAAATTATTTCTGCGCACATTTACTACCCGCCAATCAATGGGCTACACGAACTATGCAATCGTACATTTAAAATAGAGCAACGGATATTCTTGTCACAAACGCGAGGGGGTCTGAACTTATAGCGGCATCTTCATAGTTCCAATGTTAGCCACATGTCACATCGCGGCGCTAGTGTCGTAAAAGATACGAAAAATGCATATGGCTAAATATTTAGAAATACTGAAGAAATGAAGGCTTCGGAAGTTGACAGGTTAACAGAGGTCTTTGAAATTAAGTACAAAACCGTTTCCAGAATTATGATCGTAAATGTCAATGTAGCGACGTCGGCTTGCTCGGTGTACCAAAGCTAAGATTCCTAATATTTAAATTAAAAATATTTTATTGCACATGTATCCAGATACAATAAAGGTATAGTGACAAATGAGAAAAGCTTTTGAGAATACTCTTTGGCTACCTGCCATTGTTCTGAAATCGATGGAGTCGTTGTTTCGTGTTTAAATTTATTATGCATCTAAAAAATAAGGAGCTGAGAAGGAAATATCATCTAACTAATATTATAAATGCGAAAGTATGGATGGATGGATGGATGGATGGATGGATGGATGGATGGATGGATGGATGGATGTTTGTTTGTTTGTTACTCAATCACGCCAGAACGGCCCAACGGATCTGGATGAAATTCGGCACATAGATAGAAAAAAGTCTGGAATAGCACATAGGCTACTTTTTATCCCGGAAAATTGCGTAGTTCCCGCGGGATAGCGATAAACGAATTCTTTGCAGACGAAGTCGCTGGCAACAGCTAGTATTACAATAAACATTTATAGGAAGTAACGACTCCATGTATTCAAGTGTAGTATGAATATTACCAGGTGAATTTTTCGATTCGAGCCCTAATCTTTCAAACAAAAGCCATTGTCTCTATTATCGCAAAGTCGCAAGCTACCGAGTTAGCACGTGCCACTACAACGTTCATACTGAAAAACAAACGGTATCGTCATAGTATTAATGTTCAAATTAAAAATAATATCTAGAATATCAGTAACATTAAATTTGAATGTTGTAGTGACACGTGCTAATTCGGTAGCTTGTGGCTTTGCGATAATAGAGACAATGTCCTTTGTTTGAAAGATTAGGGCTCGAAGCGAAAAAATCACCTGGGAAGAATCATACTATACTAGAATTGAATTTTTTTTTTTTTTTAATCTTTGGTATACGTAGTAAGTCGACGGTTATTTTGTCACTTCCATAGCTTGCACTGTTGTAAAGAATTTTTAGCAATATAAATAAAGTTGTCATTCTATAGTTTGGGTGTACTGTGCTCGTACTATAAATACATTGTACGGTTTCGGCAGTTTTTGATGTTGGCATCTCGCTTGGCTTCATCGGGTTCGAGTACATCTAATCTATTTATACATAGAAATTTAAATCATATCAGTCAGGTAATAAGGGCATAAGTTAGTATAGTCATTCTAAGGGGGAAAGGGCAAAGCTGAGCGGTGATTTCGAGTCTTAGCGCCCGAAAATGCACTTAAAGAGAGTACTTTTTGTCTTACAAAAATTCTCAAAAGGTCTCAGTTTGATAGCTTACTTACAAGTTACTTCTCACTCATATTCAATTCTGAGATTTCTGGCGCTGAGACTAAAATCGCTGCCATGTTGCTCTAGGATCAACCTGGGGTTTTAACATTTCGCATTTTGCCCTAATTTCACTGGAGGCAGTTATAACCTTTTACATGTCCTCGCAATACTTGGATTGCATTTTTAATGTTGGAGAACACTTGCATTTGAATTTAGCTTTTTTCTATTAAACTGTCTACTAAAATGGTTCCTAATAAAGAGGCAGTATGTTTGGAGGACCTCAGTCTATTCGTGAGAAAAAGGGATAAGAGGTTAAAGTCAAAGTGACAAGGAAAACCCAGAGTCCATGGTAATGCCTTACGATGGCCATTCAAAATCCATATGATACATTTGAGTACACAAATAAAATACCACCAGTCGATGTATTTGAATGAGATATCTAGGTGACATATATGAACATACTTACGGGATTGATGTTTCGTTTATTATATCTGTGGGTGAATTGAACACAAATTTTGAAGTCTATTATTCCAACCAGACTCGACCGCGTTATGTACTTTGGTCCATGGTGTATTTTTATACCCCCTTGAAACTGATATTGTTTTCTACCCTTATCTTAATTAAGGGTATAAAGAATCACTTGTTTTATTCCTATTTTTCAAGGATATGGTTGTTAAAATACATTTTGACTAACATAAGTCTTAATATATGTGAGTAGCATTCTAACAAAAGCCCTTCTAAATACATGATTGATAATATTTAGAGTCCATAATTGCTTAATTGTAAACCTTCTGTCTTCTATAACGGCATAGACAGTTTTAACCTAGCTGTAGATAATATGTATGTAACACACGTTGGTTAGGTATGTTTTGACGATAATAAAAAAACTATTAAACGATTAAACAAAAAAATATTGTAATAAGTGTTGAATATTAACGCTAAAACGTTCAGTGTTTGGTGAGTACTTAAGGTTATCGCATATTAATCGCTTCTGCGTCGCCTTGCTCCACTGAAGCGAGACGATGCAGAAGCGTTTTGAAAGCGATGAGCTTTAATGTTAAGGTAGATAATGTGTAAATGTTCATTTTCACTTATCGTTTATTCATTAAAAGAAGTTAACACGTAGTTACCAGAGGCAGCGTAATGAGCTAAGAAATGTTTAATGTGTCTATTTAAATGTATGTAGATATCAAAATCTAATGTTGAATATCTAAATAAGCATTTCTTGGTTTATTCCAGGCGCAACCAAAGACCTTTTCCTAGTTTACTTTCAAGTTAATATTCTTAATTGTTGTAAGCACTTTTTGAATGTATTAATATCGTGCCTGAAATGTAACATAGATAATGTCGACAAATCAAAAAGTTTGAGCTCAAAATCAAGTACAAACAGTCAGTTCAGTGGCAGTGATACAGCACGGTTCAGTCATCGCTACACCATGAGAGCGTTTGATACATATTGCATCAGCTGCTGTTTTTTTTTTTCTTAGAATCCTACTTTTATTATATATGCATATGGCAAGGGCGGCATAATCGTAATGCCAACGATAGGGGCAAATGTCTGCAGTGCACTGCATTCTAAAAACGCAAATGTTGTTTTAGGTTGCAAATAATTTAATCTAATGACAACAATTTAGTTATTTTCTTATTATTACTATTACATTGCAAATAGCGCATAAAGCGCGCTTCAACTGCCAGCGTCGCTATTCGTCGACAGATGGCGCTGGCTGCAGTTGCCTCTGCCGTTGGCAACACTAATTTTTTTTTAAATTCTGGAGTAGGAACGTAGTGGTTATATTCTCTTTGGTCATAACTGGCTTTTGGTTGATGTACTGTACAGTCAGCGTCATATTATAATTTATATTATGGGCACATTTAGCTTCCATGTGGAACAGTCGTTGTATAAAAATACGTATATTTGAGAACTAGACTGTACCTATTTTACAAAACTTGTAAAAAGTGTTGAATAACAGGACATTACCCTCTGCGTTCAAATGATAATCTGAGATAAACTTTGTTACGTTTGATTATAAGCACATAATTATGACCTAAATTGATAAGGCTTGATTGATTACCCAGACTAGACTGAATACATTGTTCACCACCTATTCTGTGACTGAAGAATTTCGTGAACCTTCATTCCAAATGGATTTGAAAACAAGGATTGACTAATAACCTACATAAATGTCGGTTTACTTTAATTAAAATAGAACTAATTCAATAAAAGGGTAGGTATTTAAAGTTTACGAACTTCTACGTTTATCTTCGAAATTTCAAATTTTATTAGCCGTCAAATTGGGTAATAACCGAATGAACCTGTGATGTAATCATTCTGCTTATTTTTAATACCTAAATCTTGTTTTACGACGCACAAACGTTTCAGGCGATATTAGATATTCGAACTGTGTTATTCTTTATGTTAAAATGTAAGTGTTCAGTAATGTGCATATGAAATAAATGGTAAATAATTGAAAAATAAATCGGAATGCGATAGATATTGTGGATATGTGTTATTATTTCAGTAACCTTGCCTACAATTAACCTGAAAGACTGATGATAGACGGAGGGGGTCTATGATTTCAGAGAAAAAAAATACGTACATAAGTATTTATGATTTATTTTTTAATCTTCGAACTTTCGACACCTTTTCTTACAATAAAGAATTATCACAAATAACAGTGAAAACCGGTGATTCATAGAATCGAATCAAAACTGCAATGAGATGATCATTTAAATTTGTTAAGCGGCGTGACCGTGACAAATCGAACTGAAGATACACACATTGCTTACATTATACATTTACAAGGTACTCTACTAAGGACTAAAAGCTAATTACATTTTTATACTAAAGCTAAAACAAATTGTTCGTGAAGAGGCTCCTGTTTTACAAGAATCCGGTAGTAGGTAAGGACAATCCCCAACGGAGTCCTGCATTCATGAGCATGACACTAGCTCCCGAATTGGCAAATATGGCAAAAGGCGCCCATATCACAAGACTAAATTAACTATGTTTAACATTTCACTGGCAATTTTTACTTCTTAACAATATTGTCCAAACTAAAAAATCAAATACAGATTCAGAATAAGTCTTTCAAAATACCTACGCCGCTTAATTTGATGATTCTAAATAACAGCGCCAATTTTGAAACAAAAACCGCGAACGAAAATGTGTGTAGGTGAAGAGAAAGAAAAAATGTTTAAAAAACAAAATGTAAATGTTTAGATGTTTGAAAAACGTAAGTACCTACAGGTGGCGGCACGTAAGTAAAACGTGGAGGGGATATGCGCAGTATGAAAAACAACATTTTCATACTGCACATATCCCCTCCACGTTTTACTTACGTGCCGCCACCATTATAACGTCACCTTGTATGTAGTAGTGTACAGAACTGATATGGGACTTGTCATTTTTCTAATTTGGAACGTCAATTTAATTTGTCTATTCGCACACATTACTCGCACATTTACTTAAGTTTTTCACCTATAGCCAACTTCACGAATGACGCAACATCTCGACATCTCGCCATCTTACGCAGACGCGGGATATTTTAAAGCATTGACGTAACGAGTCATTCACCTTAAACGGCTTCACTAATGCGGCTAAATTAGCATAGATATGTTTGGTGCTACCAAGGTCATTGGGGCACCATGAGCCAATGGCTAGGCTTTTGCGATAAAGTTTTTGTTTTTCTACTTTTGCTAGTTAGTTATTATTATTACAGTCGGTTCCGGCTATCTGTTAGGCGTCTTCCACTATTACCGCAACGCACGCGTACGGTCAAACACGTGCAAAATTGTGATATCGGCACTGGGCAAGTCATGACAACGCACATATGCGTTGTTGGAGCTGAAGAGTTAACATCGGAGACAATTCATAAACATTTGAAGATATAGCTCCATCGATACTGTCGACGATTCCGCCGATGTCGAGGTTTAAAAACACTACCTACTGGTTTTTACTCGGTCACTGTTCGGAGTTCGGACGCTTCGGCGTGCCGGGGCCTTACCATGACGTCTTAATGCGACTCAGTTTAGGTTCTCTCGCTGTCAGATTCATACTAAAAGTGACAGCTAAAACTTGAACTGAGTCGGAATTAGGACGTCATGGTAAAGCCCCTGTACTGTACTCTGAATTAATCTGAGAGATTATGGAGCATTCTTTCAATTATTCAATCACAATAGATCGAGAATGCACTGTTTTATTAACGAGCGAGTTTTCACCCTTGCTGCCTTCATCAGACAGATTTAAGCCATTATTGTCGAAACACTGAACAGAATCACTCAATTACATTTAAAAACGCTAAAGGACAAGGGTGGTAAACGCGGTTCGAGCGTTCATGCGACAGGCAACGTGACCTGTTTTAGTTCTTTCTTTCGTCGAAAGGGATCGAAACTTTTTGCACGTGTTTGAAGTACAAATGATTTACAGTTCCATGGAATAAATGAGGTCCGTCAACGTTATTACAGAATGATAAACATTAAATTACACATTGTGAAGTGAAAACAATCCAACCCACGAAAAAGATATATGTATAAAATTCACCTGCTGTTAAAACTAAATTTAAATTCAAAATTGGCTGTTGATGTATTGTATTGCGGTTTTTCAACTTTATCCTATTTGAAGTGTAAAATTAATTGTTTGGGTTTTGGGACAAATCTTTAACTCTAAGCCAATGTCAAAGGTTTACCTACTTACAAATTAATTACCTATACAGTAACAATTACAGGCTGACAAAGAAAAGATACTGTAATGTATTGTAACAAACAGTATTTTGTTTCAATCTTTCTTCTTCTATTCATCAGGCTGCAATGTACAAACAATCTTACTCATGTTATCACAAGGGCGATAATTGTGGACTCAAAAAATTATTACAAAATGAACCCTTAAACAAGTGTCCGCTACCAATTTTGTACATGTTGAAAAGAACTTATCATTTAAACTTACAAACTATGTTCCATCTCATAAAAAAACCTAACTAACAACTTAAGATTAGTATCACTATTACCAGTACAAAAGGAACTGAATGAGGATGTAAAAGCAGCTTTACACAGATCTGGGTTTTACTGGCAAAAAAACATTAAATTTAAAAATGCACTAAGTGCCAAGGGTTTTTAATGTAATTAGCTTGGCTATTACTATTTCACTAGGGAGCTTAATTACGGGCAATTCAAAGTAGTGGGCTAGTTATTCCAACTAAAACTAATCACTGTCATTTACATTACAGACAGAGGAATTTCATTCTTCCTGAAAAGCCGCCTGTACAGAATGCATGTTTAACCAATTAGCTGTGATATGGATAGAAGTAGAATAGACAAGAAACTCTCATTTGACTTATAAGCCCATATATCGACTCAAATATTGACTTTACAGCAAAGATGATCACCAATATAAATCAATAATCAATCATAAACTTAAAAATATGTGTTTAAATGGAACCAACACGATTACATTATAATTACAATTAACATTCTATCTTTTTACATATTGTATGTTTCTATACACGCTAGATACTACTTTTTTTGGATTTTCAATTGCCCCTTCTTCAAAGTCATTAAATGGAATCAATTAATTAACTATAATACAATAATACACAGGAATCTTATCAATGCTATTAACAAATGCAGTGCAATTACTTCACATAATCATCATAAACGCAAACTATAGATAATAATACTCTAGATGAGTCCACACTGAAAATTAAACCATGTTTAATTATATTTAAACAGGCCTGTACCTAGAGATCCTTTTGATTGTGGCTAACAGTAAATTCTCTAGGCCCTGCCTGTAAGCCTGTACTACTTCTTAGCTTTAGTCGGATGCCCTTGCTTATTAGGAGGAGTCCATCTCAAGGCAGATGGATCTACGGTCAACCGAGGCTTCTTGAAATGAGAGCTAGCTAGCTGCTCTGCTACAATCTTCGGTGTGACACAGATCACATGCTGGCCCTTCCAGTATTTCACCATATTCATTGACTGTAGCGTTGATATAATGTCCGTCTGAGATATTCCTGTCATCTGACTCAGATCTTTAATGCTCAGGGTGCCTCGACTCGCACTTAAGACTTCCAGCAACACAAATGACCAGTAAGATCTGTAGCTAAGCTTACCCAGGTCTGATAAAGGCTTCTCCGGACTACCTACAACCTGTTCCAGTCGTGACAGCTCGTAACTGAATGCAATAAGCAGCTTGCCATAGCCTTGTCTCTGGTAAGGTGGGAGGGTAAGTATACATGCAACATTATTACCTTCAGGAGAATCCTTCTCTTTGGAAAAATATCCAACCAAATGTGCACCTTGCTTGTCAACTTCACATAGAATGTAGAATAAAAACTGTTCTATATCAAAATACAATGTTTTATGGTCTAAAAATAACTTTGCTAGTAAACACAGGTTTTGGCAATAAATCTTGTGTTCCTTCCCATCCGCCTCGAATATAGCGATGGTGCCTTTTCTGTATATTTCACTGCCTTGCGGCTGTCTTGCTGTACACTCACTCAAATGATACCTGTATGTTTTTTCCATTCTCATGTATTTTAGGCAATATTCGCAAATCCATAGCTTCGACTGTTTGCCATACTCGTCAGGATAGGGGCTAAAATACCAAGTATCGATCTCGTATTTTCCTATTTGAATTTTATCGATGTATTTAACTTTGGTGATAGCTTCGTGCTCCTTCTCGAGCGCCGCTGTCGTGGGATCCATTTCCGCGTAGGACTTCTGAACATGGTTGATCTCGTCATGTTTACGTTTTTGGTTCCGCGTTATCTTACGGCCGGATTTATCTGTGAGCAGGTGGTCTGAATTTAAGTTGTTATTGGACTGTTCGCACATGTCAAACCTGTCCGACATGACGCGGTGGCGGGAAACCCACTCGTCCAGCCTCCGGTCGTAGCCCACATAGTGCACATAGTACTCGAAGCCGGAATCTGCAGCGTTGTATCGTGTTTGGATTATCTCGGCCGGGTGCCATGACTCATCCGAACGCTGCACCAAATAATGCTCTCCGATGTCAAGGGGTTGTTCTTGCGTCGATTCCGAGTCCTCCTGATCCGCACTACGACACTCCGTATTAGGTAATTCATTATTCACAATAGGCTTTTCAAGCTCTTTATCACCTTTAGCCATAGTTAAACAAAACTCAACAATATCACGCAATACCGCGCAACTACCGTTGTGGCCGCCGCCGCCATAGTATTAAAACCATAGATAGACTAAAAGAAAAGATTAAAAAAGAATCACAAAAAACAACACCGGACAACAAGAAACCCAAAATGCTGACATAGTGCTATGCGAATAGCGGTTTTGTTTGGCCTGCTGTTTTTTCTGTTTAGTCTCGAATTTTGATTAATGCCTTAAAACTTAAATAGGGATATAATATTAATAAATTATTCTGTAAAATTAATTTCTATTGAATTAGAAAAAACTACATAAAAAATCATATTTTTGTCTTTGGTTACGCAAGTAAAAAAACACACTGGTTGTCTATGCTTTCAATGTAGCCACATAAAAAAATAAAATGTTTTAAAGGTAATTTTAATTTTATTAGCCAGATTTTTTTTATACCGATGAACTTACACACACACACACACACACACACACATTCTTTTGAAGTAACATACTTTTACGCCTTCATTTCTTTTCACATTCGAAAGCGACAAATGCCTTTTCTACTTGATGTGAAATCTACTACTCTATATACAGTGAAACCAAAACTATACCGAAACTCAAATTTAACGTCAAAACTCGCTGAAACTGAAATTGAAACAGAAAGGTTACAAACACAAATGCCTAACATTATTCTTTTCTTAATTATAATTTGTTTCCTAAATAAATACCTTATAAATGACGTATACTTACATTAAAACTAAAATACCTTTTTACGCCACAGCGACAAGTGTATCTATTTAAAACGGTCCTTACGTAGATTTTATGGAGCTCTACAAATGAACACCTATTTTCCATGTATGTATTATAATTAGGTAGATATATAAAAATTACATATTGCAGTAAGTACCTAAAAATAAGGTGGTGTTAATATTTATCATGAAAAGTTTCTAAAGCACTACAAATATGTATATTATGTAACTTAAACAATAAAAAGTAAAACTAATAAATTAATAGGTAACTACGAAAAAGTTGTCAAGTCAGTCTGTCAGTCAAATCAAAGAGTGGTATGGTAGGGCAGCGCAGCTCCATCATCAAAATTTAGCTAAACGAAACAGCTTCACTGCTGGCTTCCATTTGTGGCGGGTAGCGGGTGCCTCGAATGCACACGCGGACGCTCTAAAAAATATGTTTTTGTCAAAATCTTAATATCCACGATACAATTTATTATGTATGTTCGAAAAGGTAATTGTAAAGCCTTGTCATTTTCACTGACAGAAAAAGTTTACAAAAAATATTTTAGCCTGCATTAAAAAAAAACAGGTGACATCATTATTAGTATATTAGTAAGTAAGATACATTCGACGTTTGATGAAATACATGAAAATGTTAATAGATTATTTGCTGACAAATTATAATTAATGATTCATTATAAATTATAAAGTACTTTTTTGTAACCACCATAGTAGAAACTCTATCTCAAGGGAGAAAGCGAGGGAAATTATAATTTTTGCATGGCAACATTAATTTAATGCCGTCCGTTCGTTGCTGTAATCGTTGACGGCGAGCGAACGAAACGTCTACGGTGAACGGTGGTTTCATGAACAAAATTTGTTCTTATCGCTCGTGTAGAGATATGAAATTAATATTGTTATCTAAAAACTGTGCTATTCATTTCTACGAGTTTTGATTGTGTGCCATTGTGTATTGATTGCAACGGAACGTGGTAAATTAGTGCTGTGTTGAGAGAAGGAATTGGGGAGATCGCTTGTGTAATTGTGGTTTATTAGTTCTATCATCTCGGTTTAAGCGAAAATGCAGGCGATCAAATGCGTTGTGGTCGGCGACGGGTAAGTTAATTGCGTTTGTTGCTATTATTTTCATGTTATTACTAGTGTAGCTATACACTTAGTTACATTCATATACTGACGTCATTTTTAAATTGATACGTTTAAATTTATGTTCGTAGCAATACTGTAGTACGCTGGTGGTAGAGTTGCGATGATATTAGTTATTTTCGCTCGTTACGTACATTATATGACTGTAATTGCTCAAGGATCAAAGTGTATTATTGTAATAAGTTGTCACTCAAATGTTGTCAAAAACATGTTAATGATTCAATGAGTAAATAATAACTAAGAAACTGTATCTATTTAATTGGTAAAATTGATCTGCCAATCTTTGAAGTGAGTAAACTATTTTGGTTTTTCCTGTAACCTAATTTTGAAACAATATGAACACGGAATTGAAAACCTGGTAATGAATTGATAAAAATGGTTGCCATACAAACATATAATTATACTGTACTGTATACCAAGTTTTCTTTAGCACGCACAAATACTGCTGATTTAAATAGAAATACAAAAAGGTAGCCTATAAAATAAATTTGGCACGGATATATCTTATGCATATGAGGAGTTAAACCACAAACTTAGGAATTTATTTTAAATTTATGTGACAGTAAATATATCTAGTACCACTGCACCAATTGTAGATTCCTTCCAATATTGTGTTCCGCATAATGTTCTATTGAACTTGTGTGAGAATGACATTAGGATGAATTATTCAGCTCAATCTTACTTAGATGTAGATACTTGTAGCTTGAATGTTTTATTTGTATGTATATATAAAATGAATTGCAGTAATGTCACTAATTAATGGCTTAGCATGCTCAATCTAAAAACATATGCTGTCTCCCATTTAACATGTATGTGCTACAAATACAGGGTGTATCAGACACCCCCTAACAATAATCCACTGGGGTATATAACCATAGCTATAGAAGCTAAAAAAACATTTTAAAAAATTGGAGTAATTTTTATTTTTTCTATAGGAATGATAAAAGTTAATACTACCATTGGATTATTGTTAGGGGGTGTCTGATACACCCTGTATAATTGGGTTGTGCATTGCTGCTGTCCTTGGTGTTCTTCCAAGGATCTCCACAACCATCTGTATTCTGCTACCCTCAGACTATAGCTTTCTACATCCAAATTGCCTGTCCACCTGTTCAGAGGCCTTTCTTTTCATTAAACTACTATTTGTCACAACACCTAATTTGGAGCCTAAAATTCTGTGAACTGATAAGTACTTTATGGGAGCAGTTTCTTTTATCAGCTTGTGATAATGTTAATGCAAAATAGAGATAAATTCTGTGATAAATCATAAAAATGTCTGATAAACTTGCTTTTTGTGACTCACGCATTTGTATTGTGCTTAAATCATAAATGGTTCTCGCTTATCAATTTCCGTGTGAGAGAATGAACATTATATTGAATTAAGTGATGGCAAGTCCCCTTGTATTTAGAATAGCAAATCATCAGGGTATTCCCGATAGCAGCAATAGTGGATTAAGGGTAGATCAAGCGAAGAGGCCGCTAGGTGCTTGATAGCATGGTGTCAAAATAAGGTGGGCGCGAAAGCAGGGGGAGGAGCACATACCATTGATCTGAAGGCGTTGAAGGTGTGTTAATATTTTTCAAGTTGTACTACAGTGCTTCTAGTTTCTTAATGTATATAATGCAACAAGATTAGTCCTCTGGAAACCTGAGGAGCAAATAGTGTTGGCTCCAGTCCTGAACTGGGGCTGAGTGAGTAGAGTCTACAAAATTAGGACTCCACAACTCGAGTCTTTTACAACAATGAAGTTGCCAGTAAATGTATACCTAAGTAGTGACTGCATGTATCATATCTAGGTGGCAATTAAATCAATATAACAAATTCTTATCTAACTTTAATCAACAGATAAACAGCATAGCATGTTGTATAAGAAGCTAGCCTAGAATTGTTTGGCACGGATACCAATGATAACTTAAATACAGTTAGGGTCTATTGGTGTTGTTTCGTCGCTGTATTCGGGTGCCCTGTGGGCGGGCTGTACGCAACGCTCCCTCAGCTCCCTGCGCGTCCAATACAACAACGCCTTCAGGGCGCTGTTAGGGCTGCCGCGGTTCTGCAGTGCGTCTGCCATGTTTGCCGAAGCCCGCGTGGACAGTTTCAATGCTGTACTGCGCAAAAAAATGGCATCGCTTTTGACAAGAATTCGTGGCAGCAATAACAGCCTTCTGAAGACGATAGCCGTAAGAAATGAGTGCTCCATGATGCAACATTTAATTAAAAATACAATGTCTCTTGTCCAATATGAATACTAACATAGTCATAAGTGATTACTAACAATAATTGATTCTTTGTTGTCTGAATAAATAACTTTATTATTATTATTATTAGAAGCATTAAAGCTGTGTACAGTCCTTGGAGTTCACAACAACTGTTTTATATTGAAAACCAATAAAAGTTAATTGGGTGGCCAGATGTCAGGTTTTTGACAAGATGATTCAGTTTTATTTATCTTTGTCCTACCAAGATAATGATGTCAGAGCAAAATATAGATAGATCAGTAACTCATAGGTACTTTTCTTTTACCTCTTCTGGCAACACTAGTAGTTAAAATGCCTTGCAAATGGACACTGTATTATCTGTGGGTAGCGTTGCCAGGTGTCCCGATTTGCGCGGGACGTCCCGATTTTCAGGGGTCTGGGGACGCGTCCCGATTTGTACCTAAGCGGGACGCTAGATGTCAAAAAATCAATATCATTACAAAAAATATATAGGTATATTTAACGCATTAGCATCACATCACTTTCTGATTTTACTACTATAAATATTGTTTTTTGATTGTCCCGATCTACAACCCTAAATCCCGATTTGTTTTACCTTATGTACCGATTTAGAACATATCGGACCTGGCAACACTATCTATGGGCCACTCCACTCTTCATAATGTCATGTTTTGGTTTACTGATGTGATTAACTTTTAAATGAAAGGAGTTCAAATGAAAGGAATTATTTCTCTTGTGATAACTTAAAAACAATAAAATACACATAAGATAGTCTGTCTCTTGGTCTCTTCCCACCCATGTGTATACACACACACACACACAATACTATGACCCTACACAAAGCCCAGTTAATATTGCTACTTCAGTTCGTTCCAAGTTCAACAACACAGTGATTTCATCTTGCAATGTGAGTCAGTTGACCTAGGTGTTATATCTCATGTTACATACATAAACAGATAATATTGCTTCTGTGATATACTGGTGTTTGAATTACCTACAAGTTTTTACGGAAACGGTAACATCTTTAAGACACGTTTAATCTTATGTCACATCAAGGACGCAATCTATTAGCCTGGGGGGCTACTCCGAAATTCGATTTTAGGAGTTCGCATCAAGCCGTCACTCACTCTCGAATTATTGAGTATTAGTGTGAACGGAACGGCACAAAACGTACTTCGTCAATGGAATTACGGAGTACAACGGTTCCAGTCTGCCACATATTGCCTTGATAGTTTTGGGCCATTTGTCAAGATGATGTCTCCAGCTGCACGAGCTGTAGAAGTTCCCGACTATTCGCCGACTTGCCGGACGATGTGACGGAAATTCTGTCTCTCTCAATTACAGACGGATAGAAGAGTGAGAAGAATAGAAGTTAGCTCACGGCATAATAGCGTTATTGCTAAGAGACTTCATGTAAAAGCGCCTGATAGGTGCGGTTTGTATTCGTATTGTATGCTAGGTACGAATGCTACGATGGTGATCCCAGCGACCAACCCCTTAAGATCATGCATGGCAGTTCAAAAGTAAAATAGATACTTAATGATATCCATTCTGATGAACTTAAATACGATCTAGACACGACTCTCTTGACAGTAGAGTAATTTATACGTTCTAACTTTTCAGATACCGAATTTACAATTGTAAGCAATTTGTTCACGTCCTTCCACCAAAATGTGCTATTCTTATACCACACAGTTACGTGTCTTCATACGTATGTAGGTACCTACCTAAGCGGTTCTTTTCATTCGTATTTATCTACCTGCCTTGACTGATACAGTACCAAGGTTAATAGTCTGGGAACACAATGGTTTCCTACTATATCATAACATAACAATGTTAACATAGATATGCTCGTATCATAACGGAAATGGAACCTTTTCCAACTGATAAATGGGGGGATGTTTCAACCCCCAGTCACTCCAATTCACGTCCAATGCAGGGTGCTGTGATAATTTCCGTGTATTCAACATTGAATGTTACTCTCAAAGGCGTAAGGTTGCGTGATAAAGAGGTACGCCTAGGTATTATACCATATCTAAGGGCTGCCATTCACTCTTGGCAGCCGTGTTGAGCAATCAAAGTTTGCACTAGATTTGTGAGGTGGGTGCCTGTGCCTATTCAATAGCACCCCTGTTACTCGCCGTTTCGGTAAAATTTTCCGCTTTCAACACAAGTCATAACTGCGTTTACAGTTTTACCATCAGCACACAAATTCAACGGAAAGCAAAAAAAAAAACTGGTTCGTTCGATTCGATGGTACTTGTGGTTTGGCATTTATTGGCATGAATAATCTTTCATCCCTTAATGACGTCAATCTGAATCATAGAATTTCAAGGACTGTGTTCGACGAAAACGATAAAAATAATTGATTCGTCGATCGACCTTAACAAACGGTGCCTAGGCTAGGCTCGCCAATAGTAAACACTATAAAAGCTATTTTTGGAAGCGGGTTTGTTTCTTTCAAGGTTAAATAATAATGTATTAGTCGGATTCTCCTAATCTGCAACCGCCCGCATAATGTTAAAGATTTGATAAACCTGTTCAAACTTGTTAGTTTTACAAAAGCACTATCCCACTTCTGAATTTTAAAATCTTAAATTATTGCTGAAGGTGTTAGCTCGCCATTTCCGCTAGCGCCTAGCTAAATAAAATAAAAATCGGTTCGTTAAATGTTTCTTAATAAAAAAAATCTAGATGTTTTACAAACCACATTATTTCATTAGCAAACGGTCTACTGTTCATTTAGATTTAGATCATTTAGAAGAAAATATTTGAAATGAATATCCTTAGACTCGATTTCCCGTACAAATTATGTGTAATGTAATAAACTGTGAATCATTTAAAACCATGAAACAGTCAACCACGTGGACTTAAACCAAATTCAGATATGGTTTAGCGTAGCAAAAGTAATTATCGTTCGATTTACCTTATTTCTGCTTCGAAGGCTGATGAGCAGATGAGTTTTCGCTTTTAGTCATTCAAATTCAAATTCAAGCTGTAGAAAGTGAAAGTGTCGAGATTCCGTTTGAAATGCCACATCCTTGTTTGCTTTGAATGCGTGCTCTGCATCAATTTACCACTTAACACTAGGGATATTTTGAAAAACAAATGTTTGATATCATCCGTAGACTGTGAAAGATGTTTAAATTCGACAAATAACAGTTTCAGACCTTGTAGAGTAGAGACTATAACTGAATCTGGGATAGCTTGACTGTTTGCACGGTCCAGAGATTCTTATACGATACCAACCAGTTAATTATTGCATAACGTAGACTAGAGGTTGTGCTAGGTAGGGGTGTCTTGTGTTAGTGTGGCTTAGTCGTTATATTAATCAAGAAGTTGAAGAGCCTTTTCAAAACGCTAGACAAATGTGCAAGCTCGTATCCTCACTTTCTTTGGACACGTATCGCGACGCGGAAACGAATCTATCGAACGCCTGGTGGTGCAGGGAAAAGTCGAGGGCACCAGACCGCGCGGAAGATCGCCGATGAGGTGGACAGATCAAATAAAGACCGCTGTCGACGTTCCTCTGCACGAATGTAGCAGGAGGGCGGCGGTTCGTGCAGAATGGCGTCGCATTGTAAAGCAGGCCACAGAATCGGCGTGACGGCCACGACCACTCTGGCAAGAGTGTAGCGCCAAAGAAGAAGACATATAGCCAGTGCTCCTCATAAGATATTTATCGGACATTGTCTGTCCGGGCTTTCTTACTCATTGTTGCTAGCGTCTGTCTGGAACAAAGTTGCAAACTTCCAGGTAGCTTGAAGTCTATAAAAGCCAATAAGCAGAAAACTAGTTGTTTCAACTTTGTACTGCGTTCGGTACAAAATTGACCCTAATCTGAGAAACAATTAAAATATTCTAGAGATCTCATTTCACGTGCAATATCCTGTAGCCTGTAGCACATGTGTTCTCAGATGTCATAATCATATAAATGTATTTCGAGATATTGCTTTCCCATTCGCTCTAGTTTCGTACGTTTTCGACGTTTTCACTAAAACACAAAAAATTATCATAATTTATTCACTCAGAATAAACAGAATGTCCAAGAGTCTAAGCGGGTCTTGAGCGTAACTGAAGTACGAGGAGATACGTTTGACTGAGTTAAATAGGTATTCTTTTATGGTCGTTGAAGTCGCGGTATGACGACTAAACGCTAACTGTATGCTGATTTACAGCGACAAAGTATCGCCCGCATACGAAACCGGCTTTATGACATAATCTGATTAGTCAACAAGTAGACAACGGAGTGAATTGAGTAATCCTAAGCGGTTCTTTTGTAGTTTGTGGTCCCATTAAAGCTCGTTGTGGCTGTCTTGTGTCAGAAGCTTGGAGTTTTATAAAATTGTATTAAATGTCCTTCTGAAGAATGCTTATTATTATTACATTAAGTGGTAGGATCTTGCATAAAATCGTTCAAAATATTCACTGGAAACAAGAGCAGGAAAATTTCCTAAGTTCTCGAATCGATCACATAGTTGGGAGTTCACCCCTCTATAATGTGACATGGATGGGTTTCGTCGTCGTGACTTATCCGTATCCCTCGTCACAACTCCGCTCATAATATTCTGATAAGTTTATTTGCAGGAGTCCTTGCAATTTTAATGAAAGATGCTGGCATGGCACAGCTTCATTGCAATGCCACGTCTAGTCGAAATGAATTATTCTCTTAACTGGAGCAGGCGAGGCGCCAGCATTATCGCAGAATACCGTCAGCTTTCAGAATATTCAATTAGTTAATAGTCCTTTATCTAATCTATCTATTATCCAATTAAAGGAACATAGTGCGGGCACTCTCAATTAACGATTCTGTTGAGTGGCATTCACTGACTTTTTAATGTAATGGAATTTATTTATATCCTCAGTTTGGGTATGGCCTGAGTTTTTTAGAAACGTTTCTTGGAATTCAAACTCTTTAACCATATGCGACTTCTAATTATACCAAGAATTTGCCTTATATGAATGAGGCTGTCAATCTTGTCTTACGCTAACTTCCTTTCCAGAGTTATTGGGGGATTTAGTCACTGACTTAGAAGCTCAATACGACATATCTTGGTTTCAATATTTGCAACTCGTTGAGAAGACTGACACAAGCATCAGTTTAAAGTCGGATCCACGTAAATCGTCTTTGATAGAGCTAACTTTTACTTTTATCTCTCGGTACAATTACGGACTAACCAATTTAAATCCAACTTAAAATTAGATCAACAGAATATCACGATATGAATAGCTCAAAGGCAAACAGAGTTTATAGATAGCCATAGTAGCAGTTCTTGATAGCGGGCATGAAAGGAAAAGGATAAAGTGTACCATCAAATTTTATTCCATCTTTACTTGCATTACACTGTTCCGTTTCCGTTGTTTTAAATGCTTCCTTCATTGTATTAATTGGTCTATTATTGTAAACATTATTTCAATCCTATAATCAAAGGATTTCCGGTTTCAATCTTGTAGTTACATTTTATATCTGTACTTATATCTTAAAGACGTTTTTGCAAAGGAAACTTGCGCAAATTATAACATAAAAACTGCGCAAAAGCAGCAAAGCGACTGCTTTTTGCTTTGTGACAGATTTCACAAAACTCGTTGAAACTGCCACGCTTATAATGAAAGTAGGGGCCGCTCCCGTTTGAAATTTCATATTTTCATCCTGTCAGTCCGGTGCAACTTTTAAATTGGCGCTTTTCGATCTCCCAGGAGTGTGGTGCCCGGATCGCGTTCCATCTCGTTTGCAGCCCTTTTTCGGCCATTCAACTTGTATGCTGTAATTGGAGACCAGTTTGAAGGACCTTGCGTGCCCGAATGGTACTTTGAGATCGAATGATATTACGTGAACGAAAATGAAAATGGACGGCTCGCGATAAATTGGACGGGTCTATGCATATTTTGAAATTGAATGCGTTTTTAATTAGAACATGGGTTTTGGGATGTAATTAGGAGTGTATTCGACAAGTTGTTTAATTTAATTGATATTTTTATCAATTGTTGGTGCCGTTAATGATTATGTTTATGATATAACTGATATAGAATGTTTGCATACATATAACATCACGTAAAGTATTTTAACTAATTAATTAGGTCTTTTGATTTTTTATCCAATTAGTATGACCAATATAACAATGGATAAATTTAATAATGCTTTTTAGTTTTTAACGTTTATTTTATATCTCAACTCACAACGTACATCAGGTTTTTTCTTACCATAAAATGCTGATCTACGTTACCTATGGTCTATTGTTATATTATTTAATACTGTTAACTTGAAAACAGTAAACATTTTCATTTTCGTAAATGGTCAATCACTTTAAATCATTTAAATGATACCAAAGTACCATATCGTACGTATCACACTTAATTTATCATCAATTGTTTTAAATTAGGAATATTCAGGACACATTATCATTTCAATTGTGAACAAAGAAATGTATGGTGTTTTGAAAAACGATTGACGTATCACTTCATTATATTTTGATACAAAGCAAATATGTATTAAATTATTAAAACCTTTTGCGAAAACAACAAATTTGTATAAAATATTCCATATACATATTGTACCAATCAGTTTAGCTTAAAATGTTCCAAACTAAGCGGTCAGGAAAAGAAAGATGAGTTTCTGTTTCATCAAATTATAGTATGTAGTTTAATAGACTATTTCATGAATGGAAGGCGAGTGCTCCACCAGACTTTATTATTATTTTTTCCCGTGAAGTCTTTAAAGCTTTTCCATCAACTTCATGGAAAATCTGATTTCTGGACTTCAAAATTCGCCTGATACTGTCGTTATCATTCAATCATTTATTTATTGCAACCATGGTATTTACAAGGTGTTTATATTATTCTAGCCAGTACAAACGTGGACCCTACTAGGGCGTAGCAAAACTTAAAAGTTATTAGCTTCTTTGTTCTAAAGATGTTCATTCACATTCAATCGTGCCTCATAATGCACCGCAAACGGCCGAGTATGTTGAGACCGGCAGCGATTACCCTTCAAGTACATCGCGGAGACGTGGGAAACAACTGAGCGTCGGATGTGAAGCGTGTCATAAGTGTCATAACTGACAAGCACGGATTCAAGAGAAATAAACGTTTGAACCAGAAACATTCCGGTAGTACGCAGTTTTTTTTTCTATGTGAATCAGCCAGTACTTTTTGAGTTCGAGGTTTAAAAAATAGGTGTCAAAGATTCTTACTGATAATGGCTGCGTTCAAGATAATGAGGTAGAACGGGTAGATGGGTCTGTTTTTTAAATATGGAATGACTGAGTTTTGTGATCGAGAGTTGTGTCGCACGTGCTAAATGACGCGCAACCTTGCTCTCCCCTCGTCCTATGGGAACCGGTCGGGCCGGTGCGAACCAGAATATTGCATGTATACTACCAATGTCTAGCCGATCGAGACCTCTTCGTCCTCAACCTTATTTCTCACCGACGGGTCACCAGTTCGCAGGACTGTAAACAACAAATGCAGCTCTGTGCTGAAAATTGCTGTTCTTTATTTAAATACGATTTAAAAATAAACGCGCGCGGTGGGGTCGCGTTGATAGATTTGCTGAATTCGCTGTAAATGGGAGCTGAATGCGGTCTGTTCTTACATAATTACATATTAAATTTTACGCTATGGTGGTATGCTGTGCAACAAACAATGATAAGTTATAATTACAGAAACGGATAACTCACGTATAAAAGTCGACCATGTCGAGCACAGTATCACTCGACTTTTATACGTGAGATATCCGTTCGTGTAATTATGTTTGAGTCTCACAGTAGTTTCATGTTGAAAATGATAAATTACTTCAGGGCAATCGATGCTACGAATAGAGATCTATTCAGCATAATAAAATCGGGGTAACTTTTTTGTCATTGTCACAGTCATGAAATTGATTGCTTCATAATAACCAGTTTTCAGCATATGGATAATGGCATATTGAATTGTATTTACCGTACGGCAGTCAGAATTATGATTGGCATTTCTTCACTATTACTGGTTCCGTATTAGTTACCAACACGAGAAACGGAGACACGTAATCAGTTTATTATGCTTTCTGAATTTACTTAGGTTATAATGATTACATCCGTTATTTAATGACGTTGTGTCACATTATATTACATTGTTTATGTCAATATCATTTCATTTGATTGCTTCCTTAAAATTTACGCCGTCTGTAAATTTCCCTATAATAATATTATAAACTAGCTGTTGCCCGCGACTTCGTCCGCGTGTGTTTTTTGTGATACTTTATAGCTATTCTCGATAGCAAAATTATTATTATTATACCCTTGCAATAATATGTACTAATCCTGAAACAGGCACATTCAAATAGTTTTCTCTAATAGGTACTATTATGTACATTCAGATTTTAAGTATTTGTGAAAATTTTGTAAGCAAGCCTACCTTGAAGTGTTTAAGATACATGTTGCGCTAAGGCCCAGCAGCGCAGCGTTATATGTATATTCTTGGGCAGTGTGGTATTTAACCAAAACAATAAAAATCTTATATAAAGTCTGAGGACAGAAACTTTTACTATTTAATTTACCAACTTTTTCACAATAAAATTCTGACATGTTCGTAGCGCAGGCGTAAACGCGCCGTTGGATTTTGCTTTTTTTAGGCAAAGGTACTGAGAGCATACAGCCAAGCGTTTCACGCCGCCCTCATAATAATAATATCAGCTTTTCAAATAAGAGTGCGTTCGAAAACCGAACGCGCTGTGAATAATAGCGCAATAAATAAAAACAAAGTAACGGTATTTCATATTGAACTTTAGGTGTTAGGTAAAGAACACAATTTAGGACGCCAATTTAGGTTTATTTAGGTTGGACAAAAATATCTTCGTTGAAAAAATACCTTTACGTTTTTTCACAATTTACACACTTTTCCGGCTTTATGTCTTATGTACATTCGTATCTATCTATTTTCTGCGTAGTATTATTGTATTTGTAATTATTACCAACTACTTTACCGAGGAAAGCTGATTTTCTTGAGTTCTGCTATTTTTTGCGTAATCAACTCAAAAATCAAATTTCAAGAAAACTGAAAAATTATATTTACCTGTATTAGATTGGAAGTATATGTAGCAACTTTAAAAGGTTAAACTTCATTGGTTTTTATTTTATAGGTGTATGAAGTTCATTATTTTTTAACACAAAACCCTCTTTTTTGCGTCTCTGGGTGAGATTAAAAAAAAATGCTAAAACAGGTATTTCTTTATTTTTATTACTGAGTATATATTCTGAGTTTCATGATTCTAGAACAATCTAAATTTTTTTTTCATACAAACTTTAACCCCCCTTTTCACCCCCTTTTTCTAATATTTTCCAAAATTTCTATAGCCTAGATCCTATTCTGAATGTATTTAAATAGATTTGTGAACATTTCAACAATATCCGTTCAGTAGTTTTTACGTGATGCTCAGTCAAACAAACAAACAAACAAACAAACAAAAATTTTAAAAATGGTTTTAATATGTTCAGTTACTTATTTTAAGTCACCCTGGTCGGTCTTTTTTTTAAATATTCAATGTACAGATTTTTTGGTCTCAACGATTTTATTATATGTATAGAAGATGTGAAAGTAACTCTATCTGTCTGTCTATTACCTTTTCACGCTTAAACCGCTGGATCGTTTTAGTTGAAATTTGATATAACGATAGTTTGAGTCCCGGGGACGGACATAGGATAATTTTTATCCCGGAAAATTGTGTATAGTTCCCGCGGGATAGCAATAGGCGACTTCTGCGCAGACGGAGTCGCGGGCAACAGCTAGTTATTTATAACTTAGTATATATTCTTTAGCTCAACCATAACAGCATTCATCAACAAGAAGCTTTAACAGTTTCGCAGTTTATTTTATCTCATTCACAACTTCACCCACGCTGTGATTCTTTAGAACAACCCGACCCGAGCCAGGAGTAATTGCTGTTCTGCCCTAATTCCCGGTGCTGTGATCCCGCCCGCTCACCGGAGTGACCTGTTTGCCGCTCGGCATGCAAATGCAGTTTTCCAGATAGCTCGAGTGCAGCGACCATTGTTCTGGAGCGAGCTTTCTCAATAAAAAACATTTCATGTAGACCCGACTCAACATCGTGGCCAATCACTAAAAAACTGTATTACTTTATTTAGGATAAAACTAGCTGTAATAAGAGTATGCAGAGAATTAAAAAAGAGGTGTTATTTTTTCACTTATTCTTTGTGTTATCTATCCAAATAGTCTTTAGTTTACTTACTTGTTACGATTAGTTCCTGTGTATAGTGTGATTCATATTTGGTGGTAGATTACTAATTAGATGGATGTTTTGTACCGTAATGACTGTATTATGAATTATGCTTATGAAACTGTATTTGTTGTAAAATCAAACATACGAGTACGTTACATCAACTTTTATCAAGTAAAAGAAGTGGTCACGATACAGATGCCTTTATTTTTAAACTTCTATAAATGTAAATGATTTCTAATAAGGTACAACTGCCTGCTTAAATACTCGCGTAATACGTCTCACCAGCACGGAGGTTCAGCACCAAGTGTCGGCCCTTTCCTTAGTCCCCACCATCGTTCGGTAAAACATCGGAATCAGTCGGGGCGACGTTTGTTACGAACTTCCGTGCCGAATCAAGACCGTTTAATCATAACAATTACTTTTATAAACAATTAATAATTAATCTTAAATATAGGTACTATTTTTGTAAATCATTCTTTATTTAATTATGATCGTAATAATTCTTCGGTGCGACAACACTTTTGTAATGGGAATCGGTGAGAAAATTGTATGTGAACATGTGATAAAAAATGTAGGATTGATTATACGATACGAAATAAAGAAGATTAATAATTCGTCACGACTCTCAACACTCATTGCGACCTAGATTCTCCTATTAGTAAACATGACCTGCTAAAGCCACTCTATTTATAATTCTATTTACTTCGAATACCTACATTAAAAGCGAAAAATTTGGCCTCGAAACATTTCAAGAAATCTAATTTGAAACTGAGGCACGTTGCGTTGGCGAAACAGCCGGATTGGAAATTCCCTAAGTTCTTTCCGAAAAGAAAATTGAGTTAGCAACGGGATTACTCAATTAATTTTATGGAAGCATCTTTGGTTTTATCAGAAGAATATTAAAGTCAGTTAAAAAGTAAATTAATACAGATTTCTCGAATATTAGTTGAGCTTCCGTCAAATTTGGCGGTAAATTAAGGCCTCGTCCGACTCGCCTACTGACCTGCGTTTACGCAAACATCAGAGAGTGCTAACAAGTGGTCAAATAACGAGTTCAGTGTGTTGGTTGACCACGGCCCTGCTTACTGAACAAATAACACAGTCGAGTTGCTTCGTTACCTGCCGAAGTTAGATAAAATTCCCGTAAAAGGTAAATGCGTGTGGGGTTCGGAAACTTCGTTTTTGCTTGCCCCATTCCGTGCGACCTGATTTTCTGCTAGGGTAACCAAGAGATTTACATTGAGCTTACAGAATAAGGCTGATTTATGTTTTATACTTGGAAGTCTTCTCAGTATCTGTTTTTATAAGCTAGATCATTTATATTTTGTCTTTTTCAAACTTACCTTCTGAAAATGGCTGAGGTATTTTGAGATTTTCAAAAGCGAGCACTTCCTCGCTACTGCTGTTAATTATTCTTACGAAAAGACGGGTTCGCTGTGAATATTTTTACAGTAAAGATAAATTATATTTTTGTATGAGCTAACTGTCCCGTAATTCTATTCGTTAGCTTGTCCGAAAATACAATAAAACTATTTTTAGCTATATCCTGTACACACGTTGAATCCACCTCATTGTCCTGGTTTTCCTCATTACCTCACTCCTAGTAGCACATATATCCTAGTTCTTACTTACAGACGTTTGCTAACTACATAGAGTCCGTTTTTCATTGTCCCACACAAGGTGTTACGGTTTCGCCATTTCCCGCCTCCGCAAAATTAGCGCTCCCTTGAGAGCTACGTGCTTTTGTTTCAACCCTATAAAGAGAAGCGTACCTACTTGGGTACATGGGTTCTTTTTCGTGGCTAATCTATATATATAAAAGAAGAAACTGACTGACTGACTGACTGACTGATTGACTGACTGACTGACTGACTGACTGACTGACTGACTGACTGACTGACTGACATATCAACGCACAGCCCAAACCGCTGGTTCTAGAGATTCCAAATTTGGCACGTAGGTTCCTTATAAGGTCTAGGGGTGCACTAAGAAAGGATTTTTCAAAATTCGACCTCTAAAGGGGTTAAATGGGGGTCCAAAGTTTGTATGGGGAAACAAGATTAGTTAAACTATTTTATTCGAAACTTCACAGGAGTATTCCTAACGATAAATGAGTAAACACCTGTTTCAGGTTTTTTGAAAATTCAACCCCTAAAAGGGGATAGGGGATGACAAAGTCTGAAAATCAACGTGGGTATTATTATTATTATATTATAGTGGGTAGTATTGTTTGTACGGTTTATCGGGTCGCAGATTAAGAAAACAACAACACACATACCTACCTGACACACACACACACATACACTAATTTCCAGGGGAACGGGAAAAAACGGGATTTATATTATTCGATTCCGCGTGACCCTATCTCAGTAGGTAACTATACTTAATATATAAAAGGCAAAGTCCTGACTCACTCATTAATTGATCATCGCCCAGCCCAAACCACTGGACCTAGAGACTTGAAATTTTGCACACAGATACCTTATACAATGTAGGCATCCACTAAGGAAGGATTTTTGGAAATTCGACCCCTAAAGGGGATAAATGGGGGTCAAAAGTTTGTATGGGGCGACGTGATTCCTTGATCCGATCTACTTAAAATTTTGCATCAACATTCTTCAACAGAATTGATGGAACACGTGTTTCGTTTTTTCTTGAAATTCATACCCTAACGGGGTTTAAAAGGGGTGCAAAGTTGTTGTTGACGATATGCTCACATGGACCTACCCTTTTCTTTTAGTTTTAAGATATATTCAGTTTTGAGGGTAAATTTCTCTCAGTTTGTGCTAGAGGCCGATGGCTGTGCCCCGGCAGTCTGCACGCATCTCGCGACTAGGTCACGTGTCTTTGATTTTAGTATTAAAAGGTTCTATGTAAATTAATCTTAAACTGTGCATATACGTGTTACGAAGGTGTGTTTTTACTGAAGAACGAACCCCAGCAGCTTAAAGTTGTTTTGGGGGTGATTTGCTTCGAGGTTGATATCAATACGCCTTAGTGATTTTGATTAAAATTACATTTTATTTTGACACAGTCATGTTTGAAAACTCAATTCATAGACGTACCTACTATTTAAACAGGACCGAGTACTCGCAGCTACAAAACGAGCCGATCGAGATAGTTAGTATCGACGCGCGTGTTCCTTTCTAACAGGGTGACAATAAGATTACAAATTGTTATCAATACTTAGTATAAAACAAATTCGCTTTCCGCTATCTGTCTGTCCCTATGTATGCTTAGATCTTTAAAACTACGCAACGGATTTACATTCGGTTTTTTTTATAGATAGACTGATTAAAGAGGAAGGTTTATATCCTACTAATATTATAAATGCGAAAGTTTGTGACGATGTGAGTGAGTGTGTATGTTCCTTCTTCACGCTAAAACGATTGGATGGGTTGGGATAAAATTTGGAACGAAGCTAGCTGGTACCCAAGATTAAACATAGGCTACTTTTTAACCCGGAAAATTGCATAGTTCCCGCGGAATAGCGATAAACATGTTAAAGGTCGTAGCTGCCTAGAGTTGCAACATATAAATTACCGTTCTCAGAGAAATCAGTTAATATTATGATTATTAGAACTTAATCGACGTCTCTGATTGTGAAAGTTAACTTTAATTGTCCTGGGGGTTGTATTAACTGATGGTGGAGATTTAGAACTGTTTTACCGTGTTAAGGGATCAAGTTCAAGTTTTAATTTACTTTAATATGTTAATTGGCGTTTCTGAGTGTGAAAGTTAACCTTTGCTTTCTCTCTTCTTCTTTCTGCGGTAAAGGTACATAATAAGTAGTTTTTCGATCGATTGCTTTCAAAATCGATATCTAAGGGTCCGACTGGACCTCAAGCATGAATCTTTTGTCAAAAATTTAAAAAGCGGCCGCCATTTTGAAATTTTTAGTTTTTCGACCGATAACTTTCAAAATCGATAGGTATCTGAGGGTCCGAGTGGTCCTCAGACATGAATCCGTTGTCAAAAATTTAAAAAGTGGCCGCTATTTTGATTTAGTTCTTCTACTGACATCTTATCGATATCTGAGGCTCCAAATGGTCCTCAAGCATGAATCCGTTGTCAAAATTTTAAAAAATGACCGCCATTTCGAAATCTTTACTTATTGGCCCGATTGATTTCTAAATCGACATCTGAGGATTTAGAAAAGCGAACGCTTATCACACTTGACCGTTTTATTAGAATCCTATTTAGCATACACACAACAACTTACAAAAAAATCATCGCAATCGAGTCATTAAAACATGAATTTGACATGTCAACACCTAAATCCGAATCACGCTCGACTTTTTTTTCTTAAAAATTTAAAAGGGTTTAAAAGGGGTACAAAGTTGTTGTTGTTGACGACGTGCTCACATGGATCTACCCTTTTCTTTTAGTTTTAAGAAATATTCAGTTTTGAGGGTAAATTTCCCTCAGTTTGCGCCAGAGGCCGATGGCTGTGTGCCCCGGCAGTCTGCACGTATCTCGCGACTAGGTCACGTGTCTTTGTTTTTAGTATTAAAAGGTTCTATGTAAATTAATCTTAAACTGTGCATACGTGTTACGAAGGTGTGTTTTTACCGAAGAACGTACCCCAGCAGCCTACAGTTGTTTTGGGGTTGATTTGCTTCGATGTTGATATCAATACGCCTCAGTGCTTTTGATTAAAATTACATTTTATTTTGACACAGTCATGTTTGAAAACTCAATCCATGGACGTACTATTTAAACAGGACCGAGTACTCGCAGCTGAAAAGCGAGCCGATCGAGATAGTTAGTATGGACGCGCGTGTTCCTTTCTAACAGGGTGACAATAAGATTATAAATTGTTATCAATACATAATTATAAAACAAATTCGCTTTCCGCTATCTGTCTTTTCCTATGTATACATAGATCTTTAAAACTACGCAACGGATTTAGATGCGGTTTTTTTATAGATAGACTGATTCAAGAGGAAGGTTTATATCCTACTAATATTATACATGCGAAAGTTTGTGACGATGTGAGTGAATGTGTATGTTTGTTCCTTCTTCACGCTAAAACGACTGGATGGATTTGGATAAAATTTGGAACGAAGCTAGCTGGTAGGTACCCTAGATTAAAACATAGGCATTATACTTTTTAACCCGGAAAATTGCATAGTTCCCGCGGGATAGCTATAAACATGTAAGACAAATTAAACACACGGAAGCCATCTTAAGACTCATTTATTCTTTTTCCTACTCTAACCTATGACATTCACTGTTGCTATCTCGCTTATGCACTACGATTCTATGTTTACCTTACATGCCCTTTAAATTAACTAAAGAAAACAGTATTATTTTTCTTTATTAATTTACTAAATCTATGCTATATGTAACTAGTTATATAAACAAAACAGAGTTTGCACTTGATTACATACTTCTCTTTTTTTTATTATTATTATTTAAGAAAAACTCAATTAATATCTAATGACAGAAGTTAAACTAACAATACCTTACTTGCCCTTTGTACTTACTTCTGTATGCTTCTGTACACAAAAAGATTACTATTATGCTTAAAATAAACTATTGATTTTACATTGTCTTTAATTTATTTCTTCCCTCTCATTTCAAATGCTATTAATGTAGAGATATTTTTCCAGATTTTCAAGTACTTAACTGCTAATTGATTACAGCGGCCTTTGCTGCAATAAATGCATACTTACTAAGTGTAACAGTAAATCATTTATACTAGTTGTTTGTTTACATTTTGTTTTTCTACTGTATTCAATAAAAAAAAACAAACAAATCAACAATGTACTGCATGCAATAGTACCATGTTATATTATACCTTAAATCTAAAATCTATGTGAACATATAATGTTTTCTCTTATTTAAAAAAAGCTAACTTCTTAAGTGTAAATTTACTTGTTTATTGCAAACGGGTGGCTTATTTAATTTTAAATTTAAACAGATCATTTGAACCTATTTAGAATATATTGGTTGTATAATATATATATAGCTGATTGGTTGTATAAAACTGGTTTGGTTTACACATATCAAACCTATCTAGGTACTATAGAATAATTGAAAATAGGTATGCTGATTTTACATTACATAATCTTTATATGTCCGTGGTTTGTTTGTGATGCGCCCTCTGCTGGTTGTAAATGGAACAGTGGAGCCTTGTGCCGTCACGCTGGGGGGTTGTTCATTGTTTGTGTTGTTGTTATGTTCATAGTCCAGGCTGCCATCATCACTGCCATCATCACAGCCATCGTCACTAGGGTGGAAATCTTGATTGCCATCATCGAAACTTGTGTTATTGTAATTGTGTTGAGCTGAAATATCTGAAATGAAATCTAAATCATGAGGGTTACCTACTGGTTTCAAATACTGAACATGTACTTTCTTCTTAGTTGTAGGTTTACTTATATCTTCAATTTCATAACATACTGAACCTATTTTTCTTATTATTTTGTATGGGCCTTTGTATCTAGGCGTCAATTTGGTGTCCGTTGGTTTGTGCCATTCATACATAACATGGTCTCCATCCTCGAAGTTGTGTTGTAATCTTGATAAGTCGAATCGTTGTTTATTTATTGTTTGTATCTTTTTCAGTTTGTCTTGTGCTGTTTTTCTTGCTTTTAATAGTAAGTCTAACTGGTGATGTCTTTCTATGTCTTCAATAATAGTACCAAAGTGAATTTCTTTTGGTGGAATTCTTGGTTCATATCCGTGTAGTAAATAGAATGGTGAATAACCTGTTGATTTCTGCTTTGATGTGTTGATTGCTAATGTGACTTTTGGTAATAACATATCCCAATCTTTATCATTTTGTAGTGCAAATTTTGTCAAGGTGGATACTATTGTGGCATTTGCTCTTTCACATAAACCGTTACTGCTTGCTGTGTACGGCGTCGTGGGTAAATGCTCTATTCCATACTTGGCGAAAAAGTTCTGAGACGACTGACTTGTGAAGCATGGTGCACTGTCTGATATGTATGTTAGAGGGGGGCCATATCTGTAAATAATGTCGCTTTCGATTGTATGTATTACATCTTGGGCTGACAAAGAACATGTTGGCTTGGCAAATATATATCTCGTAGCGTGATCGATATGAACGAAAATGTATGTATTTCCTGAGTCAGTTGGTGGTAATGCAACTATGTGATCTGCCGATATTACCTGCATGGGAGTTTGAGGTACTGGTCTTCCACTTAATAATCCATAAGTTAACTTTGTACGTCTGTTTGTTTTCAGACAGGTCAAACACGACTTTGTATATGCTTTTACATCTTTTCTCATAGATTTCCACCAATAACGTGTTTTCAATTTTGTGAGTGTTGTGTCACAATCTAAATGGCCATTGTCATCATGTGCTATAACTATCACTGATGTACGTAAGCTTTGTGGAACAACAATTTTTTCCTTATTTTCAACCTCTTCTGTATTTATGTGCAACAATATTCCATCTGTCAACTTAAACGAATTCTGTATTTGCTTTAAATGCTGGGTATTTGCCTCTTTCTGTAACTTTAATATTATTTGCTGTATAAATGCATCCTTACTCTGAGCTAACTGTAATTTTTCTGTATTTGAACAAATTACCATCATGCATAATTCTTTCAGCGGATATCTGGACAAGTGGTCTGCAATGACATTTTGTTTTCCAGGTCTATGTATTGGCACAAATTCAAAAGGTGCCAGTTCTATTACATAGCGTGCAAACTTTCTGTTTAACTTTGCTTTATTTATGATATACGCTGTGGAATAACTGTCGGTTATTAAAGTAAATTTATTTCCTAGTAAATAAATTCTAAATTTACTTACTACTAGCCCAGTAAACTGCAGTCACTTCTAGTTCGTTAATATGATAACGTGTCTCTGCGTCTTTCAATCCTCTACTGGCATATTCAATAACTTTTTTCTCACCATTTTGAATTTGTAACAGGCATGCTCCGATACCTGTATAACTGCTGTCCGTTTCCACTATTGTCTCTGCATCTTGTTGAAAATTTGCTAGAACAGGAGATGTAGTAATTAATGTTTTTAATGCTAGGAATGAATCTTGTTGCTCTTGTGATAGTACTATTTTCTTCTTCATGTTTCTACTTTCATACTGTTCCTGGTTTGTAATATTTTCGTCTTCCTTTGATTTAACTTTCTTCAACATGTCTTGTAAGGGTTTCGCAACACTGGCATAGTTTTTTATATATTTTCTGAATGTTCCTGCAAAACCAAGAAATGATCTGATTTCTGTTAAAGTGTTTAACGTTTTATACTGTTCAACAGCAGCTATACGCCTCGGATCTACCTTTTCTTCCTGATAGCCTACAATTTTTCCGAATAATGGTATTTCCGTATCTATAAATATACATTTTTCTTTGTTCAATTTTAAATTCTTTTCTCTGGTGACTTGAAAAACTTTCCTTAATAGTTCTATGAATTCATCTATTGAATTTGTTCCTCCACAGATGTCATCAAAATATGCCCTTACTCCTTGGTTATATAATTGACCATACGTTGACTTGATTACTTTTGACATGATTGCTGGTCCTCCTACTAATCCAAACATCACTCTGGTAAACTCTACATGGTAGTCTTGAGTAATAACTGCCGTTTTGAAAACATCAGCCTCTCTAACACAAATGTTATGATATGCATGAAATATATCTAACTTGAATTTGTAACAAAACTGTGATATATTTGTTACAATATCTTCCATTCTCTCAATTGGTTGTGCATCCAATACTGTTATCGGATTAATTGTTCTTGAATAGTCCACCACCGGTCTATATGGTGTGGTTTCATGGAATGGTTGTTGAACTACAAACATTGGAGCAGCGTAAGGTGAAGTTGATAATCTGCATATTTTTTGTTCTAACCATTTTTCTATAGTTTCTTTCAAAAATATTCTTTCTGGTTCAGGCAGCCTATACGGTTTGCAGCTGACTGGTTTTTCATTTTTCAAATTTATTTCTAATTCAAAATCTGGAAACTTTCCAATATCATTAGAATTATTTTTAAAAATATCATTATATTCTTCTACAAGCTTCATTACTTTTTCTTTTGAATCTTGAGAAACTATGGGGCGATTTTCCTTTAACTTTACACAGCAGGCTACTGAACTATTTTTGTTTGTTATTGATGGAAACAATTCAGTATGAGTTGGTGTAATAATGCAAACTTTGCCATCTGGGTCAAAAATTATTCTGGCATAGACTGCAAGCTGCCAATCTTTTCCAATTATCATAGGAACAGGTAAATTATCACATATAGCAATCTGGGGCATAATATAGTCTATTTTACCCACCTGTATCCGAGCTGTGAACCATCCTATTGGTGTTATAAAATTTCCTGCCGCCTTAAAACTTCCTTTTTGCCATGCGTGAACTTGGGTATCTTCTGGAAGGTGGTTTTTATCGATTATACTTATTACTGATCCCGAATCTGGAAGTGCTTCAATTTGTAATGAATCATTTATTGTAACTGGAATCAAAGTAACATTAGGTTCATTGTTTTGTATACAACTTACCTGTTGTTTGCCCTTAGCATTATGCATAAAGTTAGGATGTTTATTACTTGTGGAGGGCATATTCTGGTCCATATTATACACTTTACAATTATATGAAACATGTCCTTTATGCTTGCACCTATAACATGTCTGATTTTCTTCCTTATCAGTCTCCGGATTAAACTTCGGTATGAAGTTACTGTATTTTCTGTCGTTAAACTTTGATGTTGTAGATATGGGAAACGTACTTGGTTTGTCACTGTTAAATCTTTCCCTTGGAAATACCTTTCTAATGTTGTCCAACGCAGAAGCATGGTTCAGTAATTCTTCAACAGTTTTACAGCAGTGCGTTGCTAGGGGGATTGCCCAACGTTGCTCTGTAATTCCTTCTAAAATTAGTGACACCCTATCCATATCAGATATTTTAGTAGGTGATTTTTCAAACAAAGCATTTTTATTGTAAATGAACTCTGTAATAGTTTCCGTTGTCCTCAATACTCTTTTCGCTTGAAATGAAATGAATTCGGCGAAAGTCATTTTTATACTGAATCTATCAATCAATTTTGTTTTCCACTCATCCCAATTATCGATATATTTGCCTATCGCTTTGTGCCAGTCATTTGCAGGTCCCCTCAACCTCATAGATGCATTCACAAGCATTAAATTGTCTGTCCAATTAGCCAAGCTTCCTATTCTTTCCACCTGACATATCCAATGATTTGCACTATCCATTTTATTGCCAGCAAACAGCGGTATAGCATTACTCGTGTCACTTGTGGAAAACACCTGATAAGCTGGTTGACTTGCTAACATTTTTTGAGTATTAGCTATTTCCGACAAGACGGTAATTAAAGTATCATTCTCTAAGCTTGATGAAGTATGTACATGGCCAGACGTACCTTGTTGTTGAGATTCGCCATTATTTTGGTTTATTACCAACTTATTTTTTAGTTGGTCGATAATTCTCTGCATGTTTTGCATTTCTAAATCTTGAGACTGCCTTCGAAATCTTTCTTCCTTAAGTATTTGCATTGCTTCACTGTCTGCTGAACGCGTAATGTTATCTTGTATAATGCGTTTAATAAGATCTTGTTTTATTCCTGATACTTGCAAACACCTTATACGTAATTCATTTCTCAATTCTACTGTGCTGAAACTTTCAAGATCACTTTCTATTATGGAATCCATGTTCTGTTAGTTTGCCGGCGTGGCGATCTTGCCTTACCGTTCTTAATTAACCTAAAAATCAAAACGTGATTCGGCAATGACGTTTGCCCTTTTATTGCTAAAACGTTAGCAAACACTTAGTTAAATTCGCGAATTACTTTTAACGTTTACTTTTACGCCTAAATCTATTTAAAATAGATTTTTTTACCTCAGCGCCATGTAAGACAAATTAAACACACGGAAGCCATCTTAAGACTCATTTATTCTTTTTCCTACTCTAACCTATGACATTCACTGTTGCTATCTCGCTTATGCACTACGATTCTATGTTTACCTTACAAACATGTTAAAGGTCGTAGCTGCCTAGAGTTGCAACGTATAAATTGTTGCGTGTACCGTTCTCAGAGAAATCAGTTAATATTATGTTTATTAGAACTTAATTGACGTCTCTGAGTGTGAAAGTTAACTTTAATTGTCCTGGGGGTTGTATTAACTGACGGTGGAAATTTAGAACTGTTTTACCGTGTTAAGGGATCAAGTTCAAGTTTTAATTTATCATCCCTGCGTAACCCAATAAAGTACAAAGGAATAAATAGTCCTTTAATATGTTAATTGGCGTTTTGAGTGTGAAAGTTAACCTTTGCTTTCTTTCTTCTTCTTTCTGCGGTAAAGGTTTTTCGACTTATTGCTTTCAAAATCGATATCTAAGGGTCCGACTGGTCCTCAAGCATGAATCTGTTGTCAAAAATTTTAAAAGTGGCCGCCATTTTGAAATGTTTAGTTTTTTGACCGATAACTTTCAAAATCGATAGGTATCTGAGGGTCCGAGTGGTCCTCAAGCATGAATCCGTTGTCAAAAATTTAAAAAGTGGCCGCCATTTTGATTTAGTTTTTCTACTGACATCTTATCGATATCTGAGGGTCCAAATGGTCCTCAAGCATGAAACCGTTGTCAAAATTTTTAAAAGTGGCTGCCATTTTGAAATCTTTAGTTTGTGGGCCCATTGTTTTCAAAATCGATATCTGAGGGTCCATGTGGTCAATAAGCATGAATCCGTTGACAAAATTTTAAAAAATGGCGCAATTTTTGAATTTTTAGTTTTTGGGCGGATTGTTTTCAAAATTGATATCTGAGGAACCGGGTGGTCACTAAGCATGAATCCGTTATGAAAAATGGAAAAATGGCCGCCATTTCGAAATCTTTACTTATTGGCCCGATTGATTTCTAAATCGACATCTGAGGATCTAGAAAAGCGAACGCTTATCACACTTGACCGTTTTACTAGAATCATATTTAGCATACACACAACAACTTACAAAAAAATCATCGCAATCGAGTCAGTAAAACATGAATTTGACATGTCAACACCTAAATCCGACTCACGCTCGACTTTTTTTTTCTTAAAAAAAATCACAACATACCTACACACAACCAACAGAATAGATAGATAATTACAGTTTATTGCTAATTCTACGCGGACGAAGTCGCGGGCAGAAGCTAGTTAAAAATAATTGAACTTCCTTTTAGGTTGTTTAGTGTAGTGGAACCTGTGTTATCTAAAAACAAGAAGAGCACGAAAATTTGCATCGTCTAGTAGTAATCCTTTTTCTGAATCTTCTGTCTAAATAGGTATGAGAGTTGAAGTTTAGAGTCATTGAACTTTGCACAAATTTAATTGTTTTGCTATGTTGAATGAAACGCATTGAAATTATTTCATCCATTAATGCTAGGATTGGCACGATTTATTAATACAATTACTCAATTGGAGACAAACTGCTTACTTAGCTCGATTTCACGAAAAGAATGAGAAGCGTAAAATCGTTCAGAAAATGGGAATGCCAAATTTAACCAGCAAGCCGAGACAAAGGTAAATCGAATAATCACAGTTTGGTAACACTATTGTTCTTTGTTTCGACAGTCGATAAGAAACAAAAGGCGAACAAAATAATTATAGCACGGGTATCGACTTGATTCGTGACATAACTGCCATTCACCTATCTGACTTATATAAAGTCTACCGTGTTCGTTACTAAATAATCGAATGTAAAACTATCCTATAGGTCAGCTGGTCATGCGTCACACTGTTTGCCATCTTGACTTGATTGTGACAAATTGCGTTCTTAAAATGTTCTCATATTCCGCTGCACTCTGTGCCAGCTGCTTCATATCATATCCGGACCGCCCGGTCGATACAAAATCGGCCTACTTTGCATACACCTGTTGTATACATAGACGACATGCTAGTTTTCCGTGCAAACTTATATTTCATGAGAAACTTATTTATGCGAAGTTACCAAATACGACTCGACTAATGCAGAAATATAATCTACGATGTGCAAATATCATTCGAGTTGCGTTCAGAACTAGATTGGACTCTCGGACTGGCAACTTGAACAAGCTTTCGAATGTTTCTTTGCGACAGCAAACCCTTCTTTTCTAAATCGCATCTATTTGGATTTTAACTCGTTTCTTATATGTATTATAGCATCTAATAGATGTTTATTTAGCATTTGCACTTCACATAACCAATACACTCTTGTGCTATTGAATTCAAAGCTGCGGCCCTTTAGAGTGCAATTTCGATCCAAATAGGTATAACTCGAGCCCGTAAGTAAGCCCGACTCATACAACTATTTAGCTGGAATGGAAGCTTCGCCGAGAGATGGTGGTCTTATTGAAGTTTTTACAATAAAAATATTTTCACTGTAGAAAATGTCTCTTTCAATGCCTTCGGGTAAAATTTCATTTATTCGTACTGTATTGTATTACTTAAAGTTTCCGGTTCCTTGTACTTAAAATTACTTAGTTTTATTTTTCTTGTGCTAAAGTTATCCTTGCGTCACCGATAAGCTAATTTAAATACAATAATGATTGTCAGTAATATTTTGTTAGTGTTTGTTTATCTTTAATACTTCGACCTTTTACTATCTGACGCATAAATGATGACTAATTCTTGCTTGAATTATTGTTACTTAAAACAAAACATGTATCTTTCCTTTTGAGGACCAAATTCAAAAGTTAACCCTCCGTTAGCTTTGCTTTGCCATTCTTATTCGTTCAGTCGTTCATTGGCTTGACATACATTATTTTAACCCGTGGACTAAGTTCATGGGAATCTATGACGCATGCGTTGTTGCGTACATTACTCACGCGTTGGAATGGCATTATAAGATTCTACCTACTAGCTAAACCAGCAATCCAGGCCATTCCCTCCTTAGCTGTTGTTTGTAATTTCAGTATAGAAGAAGGGGTCAAATTAAAATGGCCACGTGCTTAGATTAAATCTCAGTTGCGACCAACTCTACAAGATATTTGTAGCCCCTTGCTTTACCTTGTTTTAAGGGTATCGCGTTGATTTCCACGGCTCTAGTTTAGTTGGATAGATATACAACCAGTTTATTACCGAAATAATGCGCTGCTGGTGACAAATTAGCTACTCTTTGTTTGTTTTTAGTTCGTTCAGGAAGCTATGGCTTTTATAAAACACATGGTGAGAACCGTTTTCATAAATTTTTTTATTTTTTTTAGTTTCTTGCTGTATTTTACGTCTGCCTGTGCCTGGCCAAAATGACAAATAGGGGTTGAATAAAAATAAAACTTCGCTCATGTCTCAAATGTCCTGTTAAATTAAAGCTCCAACTCAAAATAATGAGACTAAAATTAAATATACTGGTGACAAAGAAAATGCAAGCATTGGATTAATTTAACGCTATGTTTATATCTTACACAACTCTACAAGTTTGTTTGTGTAACAAAGACCGCATTGTTCATGATATTCATAAACCAAATGTTGGAAACCAGACGCTGTGTGATAATGATAAACGAGACAGATTAAACAAATGTCCATCATAAGTCATTGACCCCTTAGAGTCGGGTTCAGCTTTGCGTTTAAATTGTAACTTCGTTACACGTGCATTTTTGGCACGTTTCATGAACCATGCCTTGCCAAATCAGTTTTATTCTTTATGGACGCCAATTTTGCAGATACTGCTGAGCAAAACCTGTCTCACGTTGAAATCAAAATCGGACAGAATTGAAGAAACCGATCACTTGTTCATATTAACCCGTGTTTTCAGTTTTAACTTTAACATAACTGAAAATAAATAATAAATGAACATTAACTTTTGGCAAAGAGAAACTTTTTTCCTAAAACTCTATATGAAGAAAAATGTTACACTTTCCACATCTGTCCTTTCTCTCAAAAGCGTTTATCTAGAAGTGTCTCGTTTTTTAATACGGTTTCCATTTTCCATAATCAACCTTGTGGTAACAAAACTTTTAGAATCTTGACATGTTTTGGGATTTCATATTATTATGAAGTTCATTATATAAAGTAAATATACCAATTATCTTCAAAGACTTCACGGATTTCAATACGCCAAATGGATTACAGAGTTCTGACAGCCATACAAAACAAATTCCTTTAAGAATTCTCAAACAACATTAGGATTATGGTTAGGGTTACTACATCCATTCGTTGATACTTAAATGTTGTTCTTGAATCACTTTTGGTTGACATAAAGTAATGCCCCGATTTACTTCCACACGATGATGTTTACCGACATTTCCGTAGATGCGTCCATTCGAAGCATGATTCACTTAAGTTATTGTCGTGCAGTGTCAATTAGTAATTTGTATCTTGAGTAACAAAGTTTTCTTCCGCCAATGCGACCATACAGCCAGTCAGCCACCAATTGCGTTCAAATTTTAATATTCAATTTCAAACAGACCCTAACCAGTTAGCAACCCTAATCACACCGCAGACATGCGCTGACAGCCCTGAATTGCGATGCTATCTGACAGGTTTAGATCCGCTACCAAGATTTACTTGTTTGCTAACAGAGTCCGTATAAATCGGAAATAATCAGGTGTACCTCAAGGCTGATATTTAGGACGTATGTTATTCTGTCTGAACATTAAGTTGAAGTTTATTTTAACAGTTAATTGACTTGCGTGAGTAATAAAGATTAGTCGGTTTCTTTTTAACTGACTTCAAAAAAGGATTAGGTGTCGTTTTTTCTTAATGATATACATATGGACATTTATACATCTATGAACCATGCTGTAGTCGTTATGGTTTCGTTTTCACGCCGTTTGATACATCTCATCTACCATTTCAATAATGCAGTTTTCTGTGATCTTTTATCCGAAAACGTTTTGGATTTATTTTGCGGTGAACTTTGGTGAAGCTATCGATAATGACTACTAGTATGATGCCTTCAATTCTACATTTTACTAGTAAACAAGTACACATTCATTTAACTTAACGATATCTTCGAATATTTCGAGGCACGTCTTCTTAAATTATATTAAACCATGGTCACTAAATAAGTCAACAGTGCATGAGCTTTGCTTTGCTTGAGATTGCTATTGCTACAGCGCGGCGGAACGGTTCGACTCGTTATTTATATCGCCACAACTCTCCCGCGTTGAGATTTTGCGGCGTTTATGTTTAAAGGCGTAACAGGTTACAGGTTTACTGACGCGCTTTGATATTGGATTAGTTGATGCTCTGAAATAGCCTTGTTTTTGGTAGTTTAGGATGCAGTCATACAAATTTAAAGAGTCATTAAGATAAGACTGATAATTTAAGTTACTGTTTTAGATTGTCCGCTAAACGATCGATTACTGTACTCTGATACTTTAAACCTATACTGTCTTTAAAAAGACGTAAAAATCCGATTTATTTCTGATTCGCTCGCTTTACGTGCCAGCCCCTATATTCCTTACATAATTGATCGATTACAGTCCTATCTCCCATTCCCTTCAAACCGTAATATAATTCCGTAGTTTTCTTTTGTTTTCCTCATACATAACCGTGCAGTGCGTTAGCATTACCCCGGCATATTGCTAAATCCCTCGCTTTGAACGAATTCAGATTTCGTTGGTTGAATAAGAAGCGATTCATAAATAACGTGAACAACATAATTTACTGCATATGTTCACAAAATTACAAGACGTTGCTGTGCGCATTTAGAATAATGAATTGGCTTTACAATGGTCGTACAAATTCGTACACGAATGAGTTGCTTTTGCTTTTAATAATGCGTGCCGTCTTCTGTTTATTTTTACTTCTTATACATACTACACATCAAAATAGTAATTAATGGATAGTTCCCGTTAAACAAACTTATCTTTTAAAGAGCTTAATCTTCCTATGATAATGGTGCAGAGTTCACATTGTACACTACTCAAATGATCTTTGATCTAGATCTCAGATTAAATAAATAAAATAAATATCTTGGGACAATTTACACCAATTGACCTAGCCCCAAACTAAGCAAAGCTTGTAATATGGGCACTAGACAACGGATAAACATACTTATATAGATAAATACATACTTAAATACATATTAAACATCCAAGACTCGAGAACGAACATTCGTATTTTCATACAAATATCTGCCCCGACCAAGGATCGAACCCGGGACCTCAAGCTTCATAGTCAGGTTCTCTAACCACTAGGCCATTCGGTCGTCAAAATCAAAGTTTTTTTTTAATTTACAGTAACCTTGATGTGCGAGTCTAATCAGCCTTAAGCCGGTTATTTTCTTTTGTGCTAGAAAATGGTTCCGCGGGGTGGGACCTCACCTCAATGTTCACTATGTTGGATTGCTTCAATCATACTGATCAATCAAGGCCCTCTATCATCGTGATTCACGTCCGAGGCCGATGATTCTCCATGCTTCATTGATGATGCAACTGATTGGTTCCGTAAACTGCTAGTCGATGAGGACAAGATTAACAAAGATAAGGTTACGTTGAGGGCCTGTTTCATCCCTCTGTTACTAAACGATGACGTTTGATGTGTTCTAAAATGATCCACGATTAATTACATATTTTTGGGATGTGTATAGACCTCCATTGCCTTTTATGAACATTTTGGGATTACCATTATCATCGTCTATCCCGAAGATGCATGATTTTGGATAAGTGTTTTTGAACATTAGAGGAAAAATGTGAAAAATGAAATTTATAGCAAATGTTTATTTTTCAAAAGTAGCCGAGTGCAGAAGAATAATGTTTTATGTTTATGTCCGCAACAAGCGCTAGTGTGCTAAGTCCTCAGGTCATTGCACCACCTGACCCTGCTGTGTTAGCGCACAAATTGCTACTTGCGCCGTGGCCCACATTGCGCAGACCTGCGCTCGCGCCGTCTACAAACAGTCGATGATCCTTCGCTCGAGAGATAGCTGCTAGGGTTGACATGAAGGACACAGAATAATTCTTGCAACATCGAAAACCACTGCAGTGTCCTATATCTATCTATAGGACTTTAGTTTTCTAAAAAGGAGTAAAACTGCATGTTAGTTTTTAGTTAAGGTCTTATCGCTGTTTATGTTTAAAGATTACAGTGCGCACTACGTGGTATAAAAACGCTAAAGGAAACACTTAGGTTAAAACAAAATAAGAAATTTGTCATTCAAAAGCAGCTTTGTATCATAAGCATAAGAAATATTTATTTTTAGCTGTCAATATATTTATATTAGTCTCGCGTCACGATGAGCTGAAGTAGCACGCTTCGAACTGTTTCATTACGCTCCAATTATACGTGCTCAGAATCTTCGCGGCGATCCACGCATCCCATTTGAATATTTACGTCAATAGGCAATAAAACAGCAATAACACATTAACGCCAACCGTCATAAAGATACGCTCCAAATATCTTTTTACGGCGAATAAATTTAACGCGCCGATAACGAGTGGCAACCCTGGTGTGACAGGATGCGTCGGAGCCGGCAGTACGAGGGTAGAATATTACGAGTACACTCCGCTTGGCCCTTCGACCGCGGAAACGTCTATTGTATACAATATAGTACATATATTAGACCATAATAGAAAAATCTAGATTCTACCTATAATATTTAAAATTGGCACGGTCTTGCTTGTCTGTGCTTTAAACCCCGTCGGGTCGAGGTTGATTGGTATGTGACTGTTTGTTGTATCGTAACTCTCAAATGGATTGAATTTTGACGCAGTTCTTTTTAATACCATTCATCTTCCTTGTATAGTAATACCAAATGTCAAGTCAATCCGACTGTTAGAAGTGGGTCGTAACTCACTTGGAAGATTTGACTACATACAAATAAACAGACACCGGGAAAAGTGATCAGAAAATATAAAAACTCGTTATAAAATGATGATCTGGAATGATCCTTTAAAAAATTAATCAAACTCAGTTTAACTTAACATTAGACAGGCATTACAATTTTGAATATTTTGATTTTTCCAAAACATATTCACACGAGAGTGCATATCAAGTTTACTCTACTTGGCCGTTTGTACACGGAAACTAGGCACTGATAAAAAAGTTGGCTGTAACCAGACACAGATTAACACAAAAATATTATTTTTTAGAAGAAATTAAGATAAAAAATCAAAGTAGATAAGAGCACGATCACGATATTAATAAATCACTGTCGCTAGACAATCTCTTCAAGATAAGTGTCCCTTTACGATTTCCCGGTACTTGGCGATTTCAATGAACCGATTCTAAAATACATAGTTATTTGTACTTAAAAGGATTGAATTCGACAAAGGATAAAAAACCCATTGCCATACCAGGAAAAATCAAACTAAATTTAATAGTTTCGATTGCCTCGTTTGACTCGTTTCCTTAATTCCCTATTTGCCTTTCCAGTACTAAACCTAAGATTCTGATATTCCAATGTCTTACAAAATTTGTACTGAATAATGCCAATTAGCGTTAACAATACCCTCGAATACCTACGTCATATTTACTAGTATGTAATTTATGTACGTTTTACGTTCCACGTGCTCGTAGTCCAATGAAACAGCTTTGTTAATTATGAGTTATGTTATGACACTATGACTTATGAGTAATAGATAACAACTAGTAAATTACACAGTAAACCTGCCTTCCGTTAGCTCTTAGTTTATCATTATTTACTATACTTACTTTCTTTCCTGTTATGCAACTTCTATGCAGTGTTTTACAATTGTCTTTATTTGCTTACCTGCCACTTTTCAGATACTTGAATAGGTAATATTAATATCGATGAAGTCGCTTTGTGCTGGGTTTGCTACATAAAAGTCAAAGGGTAGAGCACAATTTGTAATGTATCGCATTGTTTCTTAAAGTGGGGTTCATGGATTGGATCCTTTAGAGTCCATAATAAGTATGCCAAGGGTCCGCAGCAACTTGGTTAACCCTTAACATTTTAAATAAAGTATTTTTTTATATTAGGCTTTGTTTGGATTTGTTTTATATTAAGCTTAGAGTGGTATCCACGTAATTTTTGAAATTCTGAAAGGGGTCCGTGAAAAGTACCGCAAAAAGTTTAAGAAACATTGATGTTGGTATCATATATAATCACTCATCATAGAAACTGTAAGTAACGGATCGGATGTTCTGGTAAAGAAATCATTCAACCTGTTTCCTTAAACATCGACTAAATTAGATCTCGTCCATTTCCATATTGGCATGTAAAACCGCTTCTACAACTTTTTGTGATTGAAACGAAATCAGTTGCAACTACACGTCTTAATTCCTCTGAATCTTTTCTAAATTCTTGAGCTGCAGCGAAACTTGATTGGCGTATATGTCAACTAATTGTCATTGCATCTCATTTGTTTATGTAAAGAACGAAAGAGATGAAGGACGAATATTGGAAAAGTATTGCGAAGTGAAATGTCACCCTGATACATATATGGCCGGTATGATGCCAATTCTATGCTTCATCTTCACCTCGCAAGAATGTTATTTACGAAATTGGATATTTTATTATTTTGTTAAGATTTCGTTGCACTAAATTGCGTTTTCCAATATCGTAGTCTATGTAATAAATGACTTTATTTTATTTTATTTTACTATGTATAACATAAAGCATAACATAGATAAGTTTAGTGGAAAGGTTGCCCTAAAGTGCCTCATCCACGTATTAGGGCACTAAGCATTATAAAAAACAATATCTGATACAAAGACGAAAATGCAAGATTTGATAGGGGGAAAGCGCTTCCGAAAACGCCAAACGTAGTAGGTACACATATGCCCAGGTTATATGATGTTTACCATAAGTATACTCACAGAAGCACTAAACACTACCAGTGGAGTTACAGAAAGTACAACAGAAGTCTAAACGTTCTTAAATACGAACAAAGAATTATTCTAAGTCAAGTGTGTTCATGAAAGCCTAAAATACGATTACAGTTTTCTGTACCGAGTACCAACTCCTTAGGGACGCTGGGGCGTGCTCAAGTGTTTTTTCTCTTTAGGTCAACGCCACCACGAAACTTGATCTTATTCTGTATAGTTTTCTTGCGAAGTTTGCTCAAGTTTTAATATATTTTCTCTTTTGTCCACAGAGCCGTCGGTAAAACATGCCTGCTCATCAGTTATACGACAAATGCCTTCCCCGGAGAATACATCCCCACAGTGTAAGTATACATTATTAAAACTTTGACTGAAAAATTAGTAGAAATAGTAGTAAATGCTTTATCAAATAAAGTGTTTCGTACAAAAATAAGGAATCAAGTACAATTGACATAAAATTAACATCTAAAATACGCGACGTCGTATATGTTGACCCAGTAGGCTTATTGTCTAACTCGCTCGCAATCGCCATCGTGTTCATTTTGACAGTTCTTGTATGGGCTGACAGTTGGCATCGGAATCAGCTAGCTGTCACATTCATACAAGAACTGTCAAAATGAACACGATGGCGATCGCGAGCGAGTTAGACAATAAGCCACCTGGACTTATTATTGATTGATCTGATTGAACCTAAGAATAATCACACAGTCAAGGTGATGAGAGAATTGACCCATTGTTCTGATATTTATTTGTAATTAGACTTATTAAACGGTTAAACAATGAGTAACGAATGGTAAAGCATAACAACCCAATAACAACTTTGAAGAAAAATGGATCTGATGTGGTTTTCGTCCTAGTAACACAATTTAATTTGAAAAGATTTGATGCCGATTTGATGACCGTTCAAATGCCATATTCTTCTTTTAATTTTATGAATAGAATAAACTGTTTTCTGAGCCCAGTTTCGCTAGTATAAACCTCGCTTAAAATTTTAATAGATGTTTTGACGAGCATGTATGAAGAGAGATGAGATGAATGTGGGTGAAGCGAGACAGGTTTATCAGGATCGTGGCAATTAGAACAAAGTAGTCCCTGACAACTCCAATGGGAAAGAGGTGTTACGGTATGTATGTTATTTAAAGTGACGGAGGTTCCAAGTGCAAAACAAAACTTGCATGTGCCCATTCATTAAACAAGAACCATGATAATTCCAGATTCGACAACTACTCAGCCAACGTGATGGTTGACGGGAAGCCTATCAACCTGGGACTCTGGGATACAGCCGGTCAGGAGGATTACGACAGACTGCGACCTCTGTCCTACCCACAAACGGATGTGTTCCTTATATGTTTCTCGCTCGTCAACCCCGCCTCATTCGAGAACGTTCGTGCTAAGGTATATACTTCGTTATTCTAATTTGAAAGTCGTGGGAGAGTTTAAATCATACCAACCAACTACGCCATACCTCGGACACTGCCCTCAGATGCCAGTCTGCCAAAGTTGTTGGATACCAATTTATCCTCTAGATATTTAGTATTACACGTGTGCTCGGGGGAGTAAATGAGGAACTACTCTTAGTCACTAAAATTCTAATACCTTCTGCATCCATTGAGATCCATCTGATGATTGATTGAGACACACAAACAGACAGTCGGACATCGAAGTCTTAGTAATAGGGTCCCGTTTTTTTTATCCATTTGGTACGGAACCCTAAAATCATTAAAATATATCAATAGCTTTAAGTTCGTTCATCATCATCTTCCTAGCGATTTTCCCGGCATTTGCCACGGCTCAGTGAGCCTGGGATCCGCTTTGACAACCTAATCCCAAGATTTGGCGCAGACACTAGTTTTTACAGAAGCGGCTGCCATCTGACCTTCCAACCCAGAAGGGTAACTAAGCCTTATTGGGATTGGTCCGGTTTCCTCACGATGTTTTCCTTCACGTAAAAGCTCATGGTAATTTGAAATGTAATTTCGCACATAAATTCCGAAAAACTCACGAGGTGCGAGTCCGGAATTCGAACCCGCGACCCTCTGCTTGAGAGGCCACAGGTCAAACTACTAGGCTATCACGGTTTTTTAATAGCTATACCTAAGTTCGTTATTACTACAATTATACTATGACTCATTACTTTTTCCTTATGGGTGATTCACAATCATCTGGAGTGAATTCGAATAAATGATGACTCATAATAAATCAGCTGTTGATCTTTTAACAGTTCCAATGAGGTTCCAGTGGCATGTCCAATTATTTTTCATCACGGTTCCATTGTCTTCCAACTCTCTTAATTTTAATTTAACTCAAATCAGAACCCCCCACTCTATTAGTCCCTGCACAAGTGTAATTTCTAAATGAAAAATCGTGTCGTAATGTTTCTTTTTCCTAAGAAAAGACCACCCTAGGTCACAGAATTAGCCCGAGAATTCTGGGTGTAAACTGGAGATGCATTCTTAAGACGGCATAGCACGGTGTCGGTTGCGGAGTTCTATCCCGGGGCTACCGAACCGATGCGACATTACATTAGTAACCTAGTGTACTGACGACTTCTTTAATAGCGCAGAGGGGCTCTTATAGTTTTTAGTAGTTAAACCCTGGAAAACCACAATACCCAATCAATCAAGCACTACGAAGTACGTACAAAGCAACCACGAAAGGCATGTCTTTATTTGTGAGCCCTAACCACTGTGTCGCCATGACGTTGGCGACGTCAGCTTCGTAATCTACGTATCTTACACAAATTTGATGTTGACAAACCATCACCAAGTGTTAGCTGTCGTAGATGACAATATAAATGGTACGGTACCGTAGTTGACGTCGCCATGCCGTTCCAATAGGCCTTGACATTTATGTTTAAACTAGCTTCTGCTCGCGACTTCGTCCGCGTAGAATTAGGTTGAAGAACTGGTGTTTGTAGTTATATTCTGCAAAAATGATTTACGTTGCAAATCTACGCAGCTACGACCTTTGACATGTTTAGCGCTATCCCGCGGGAACTATGCAATTTTCCGCGATAAAAAGTAGCCTACGTGCTATTCCAGACTGTTCTCTATCTATGTGCTGAATTTCATCCAGATTCGTTGGGCCGTTCTGGCGTGATAGAGTAACAAACAAACATCCATCCAAACTTTCGCATTTATGACATTAGTTAGATTTCACTAACGGCTCGAAATCCCTATTCCAGTGGTTCCCTGAGGTGAGGCATCACTGTCCGTCGACGCCCATCATTCTGGTCGGGACCAAGCTCGATCTCCGCGAAGACAAGGACACCATCGAGAAACTCAAGGACAAGAAGCTCGCCCCCATCACTTACCCACAGGTACAATTAAAGTATTAGGTACCGTTTTTTGAAGGCCATGGGTGTGTTGAGATGGTTGAGACTCGGTCCTAAGAGATGGGATCACAGAGGAAATCGACATTTCATTGAACCAGCAAGCTTATTAAGTAACTCGCTCGCGATCACCATCGTCATCATTTTGACAGTTCATGTATGGTCTGACAATTGGCATCGGAATCAGCTAGCTGTCACATTCATACAAGAACTGTCAAAATTAACACGATGGCGATTGCGAGATTTGCGAGCGAGTTACGTAATAATTCTGCCCGTGCTCTGCTGTCCTGTTTCCACGTGGCTTAATTCTGTAATTGTATCCCGCTCATACCTTTGGCTTCAGCTGTCAAGAAACTTGCAACTATCTGAGACACTGCTCATATCGCCCTTGCTGTGTGCAGTGCAGATCATAAAAAACAACTTAAGAGGGTGCATCCGTGCTGAGCTCGCAACGTCGCATTTTTGGTGATTTTTTGCGATTATTTCACAGAAATTGAATGAAAGTATCAAATATCCGTCTGTAGTGCACTTCGTTTTTAGTGTATTAATATGTCTAATGCAATAATTCATCGTGATGGACGTTTATTTTCTTGTTAAACGAGATATAGTATTTTATCCCTTTAATATATTTGAAACTTTCATTCATTTTCTGTGAAATAATTGCAAAAAATCACCAAAAATGCGACGTTGCAAGCTCAGCACGGATGCACCCTCTTAAGGTTCTCTACCATAGAATATAACAACAATCATTTACCATCAGCACAAGGGTGTCGAAATTATCTTGTTAAAGATGTCAATTCTTATTCAATCATGCCATTTAATCATAATGCACCACAAACGGGCGTGTAGTGCTATAGTAGACTATTATCATTTATCATCCTTATAGTGTAGTGACCTAAAGCTCTTTAGTATTTTATTTATGTACCTATTTTGTTGATCGATAAAATGACATAAATACTATGCATATCATGAAACTATCTATAATAGTTACCGCTTACCGGTAGAATATGGAGTTCGAAAAATATCAAGAAAACATGAATGAGTTTTACAACACCATAATGTGTTAATAGAATAATCTGAATGTATTGAAACATCAAACAAAATCAATCAACCCTTAGCCCTCTCGCTTCCACAAACAAAGCGAGTTCTTGGAACACGGCCTGTAACGCCCGCTTTCACGCTAGAACCCTACACCCAGCGCCAGAAAATCACATCAAAACTGTGGAGTTAGGTAGGTACTTTACTCTTACTTAAGGGGTGGTGGTTAAAAGCTAGAAACATGACGCTTCATACATTAATCCAGGGTCTTAGTATGGCGAAGGAGATCAACGCTGTGAAGTATCTCGAGTGCAGTGCGCTCACGCAGAAGGGGCTCAAGACGGTGTTCGATGAGGCGATCCGCGCCGTACTGTGCCCCGTGCCGCCGGTCAAGAGGAAGCGTGCGTGCCAGCTGCTGTAAGGCCGGCGCTTCAGGTAAACACTTCACTCTATCTCTCTTCTAAAATTTAACAGCTAGGCTCTTGTCGGTGGAGAAATTTCCAAGTGGTCCTTCCTAGGGTTTTTTCTTTGATATCCTTATATAGTTGCCGGCAAACATCTTGAGCAAGAACGACGTGGATGGGGTAAGTTCGCGCATGTACTTTTGTACCAAAGAGACGCTAAATTCACTTCTGCGCATTCAAGATGTTTGCCGGCAACTATACGACATAACACAACGCTTACTTTCTCTTTCACCTAATCCATAAATGTTTTTCTTGGCTTACTCCCACATAAAAGAGTAGGAAACAGATGAGAGAAAAACTAAAGATTCACAAATAATTTTTTTGGTATGGAAAGTGGCGCCCGCATTTAATTTCTGCTATTTTTGTGGTATTTAGCAAACGCCGTGATTCAGTTTTATGGTGTATAAAAAAAGTCGATGCCCTTGGCCCTAAAAAGCCGAAATTATGTATGGTTGTTGCTTTTATAACATATACAATGAGTATACTCGTAAAGAAGGATTTTGCAATGCCTCCGGGTTAGGGTTTAGGGTGTTCACTCAACGAAAACGAAACCTTCATCAGAAGCAAAAAATCTAAACCTAATCTTTATAATCCTGTTTAAACTAGTTGAAACGCTGACGAACAATTGACAACATTTCATTTTTATAACACCTGAAAATGTATATATGGTTCGAAAGCATTTTGCCTCCTGATCACTACAATATGTTTATATAATTTTAATATCGATTATTATAAAAAATAGAAATTAATTAAAAATTATGTCCTAATTTTACCAAAACTACCACAGGATAGGTGTCGCCTTTGCTTTTTTCACGAGAAAAAATAAGCGATCATAATTTTGTATTTTTGACAACTTCAAAGTACAAGGGGGGCAACTCTGAAATTCTACTTTCGAAGTTTGTTGCATACCTTCACTCTCACTCTCAAGATAATGACTATTTGTATGAGCAGAACAGCACGAAGCGACCCTCGAAAATCGAATATTGGAGAATAGGGCCTGACATTGACAATTTGAAATAGACGTCAGTTTTTTTTTCTATAGAGAAAAGACAAAGGGATAAATGTTTATTCTGTGATAGTATCAGACTTACGCCCTTTTAGAATAAGCACAAATTAATAAATTAATTATAAATTAAATAAAAGGCCTAGCGAAAAAATTAAACTGTCAGCATGTTCATCTTTTCAAACAAAGTACAGAGAACCATTAATATTATAGGCTCAGAAATATGAAATGTTGTCAATTATGTATGTCATATCAGTGATGCATTTTTTTTAATACGTAAGTTTTATACCTCCTTACCTATACCTACGAGTGACGATACGGGAATAAAGCACTTCAGTAAATTACAAGTTTTTGTGCAGCATTAATGTGTTAATTAAGTTTTGTTTTACATTACAGGTTTACATAGACCGAGGTGTAAGCCGGTTTGCAGACAGCGTAGCTTTCTTACTAGCGCGGTGACGGTCGCCTCGCGTGACAGTGTGTTGTAAAGAACGTACTGCTATATGCATACATAGATGTTAATTTACTGTTAATACGCATTAATAATGTAACGTGGGTCGGTGTGTGTGATCCGTATACTATGTAAACGGTTTTTTATAAATTCGGAACGTCACTGGTCTCTTTAATTAGAGAACGGTCAACGCAACTCACAATTTGGGTGCTTTTCTATTAACGCGTCCTTTTCTCTATTATAATTACATTCCTACTGTTAGCAACCTTTTTTGGTACAAATTGTTTAACACATGAATTTACGTTTGATGATGGAATTGTTGAAATTTTTGTTAGCCAGAGATTATATTTTTCGATTTGATGGTTTTTTTGTTCACACCTGTGTTTCAGTGTAGTGTCTATAAGTACAGTATTAGTTAAGGTGTTAACATTTGTATTCATTGTGTATTAAAGTAGCTAAAAATTAATCGAATGACTTCCATTAAAGCTGAGCTAACTTGTGGCTGTATACTAACGCGTTCACGGCAAGCCTCTATTACTGTATGTCCTCGTGAGGATTCGATACCATAGGTAACAATGATTTACACGTTAAACTTTTTCCCTCTCACTCACACCCGTCAGGTGTGATAAAGAGGTGAGTCATTAGAACTGAAGTTAGCTGGAAGTCATTTGCGTCGTTTGGAAGCACCCGCGATGAGTGACTAATACGTTAGATACATATCGTTGGAACTGTGTAGCTGGAACCACTGACGCCATATTGGAATTAAATGGTATTTTGAATATCGAGAAATATTAGGCAAACGTAAAATGCTAGAATATAGACAATGTTTCACTTGTCTGGTGCAATAAGGGTTTGAATGTTCTAATAAGGACAAAGATTCAACTTGATTCTTAAGGTATAGTTGAACCGTTTAATTCATAATCATAACATAACCCATTGCCATTGCCATGCCCATTACATTATGCAATTTATAACAAAAAAAAATTATATGCAGCAATTTAATTCGTTGAAATGAAATTGGAGTCATTTTTTATTTTGTCTTGTAATGTACAACTTTTTAACCGCCATAATTACAACAAACCGGATATCTCACGTATAAAAAGTCGAAAGAATGCTCCGACAATTGTTGTTGTTGAAATGAGGGTAGTTGTGCGCCGATGTCAGCTGCGCTGCGTAGCCGCGCGTGCAGTGTTGGCGCGCAGTGTTCGTTTCGCTGCCGCCGGGACGAGCTCTCTCTGATGAAGGTCTACGGAATAGTCCGAAACATTGTCGGAGCATTCTTTCGGCTTTTTATACGTGAGTTATCCGGTTTGTTGTAATTATGTTTGAGTCTCACGGTAGTTTCATGTTGAAAGTTTTTAACCGCCTTCAAAAAAGGAGGGTCTTTTTTCTTTTTAACACTAACTTATATGCTGTATAAGTTGAATGTCAGCCTTGAAACGTCGAAGAATCGAGGCGAGAGCGAATGATAAACTATCTTAAAGATTTACAAGTTTTCTTTTGATAAGGCGTCTAGTGGGACAGGTCTTGTAGCGATGGCGACGGTTTGTATGATAGGCATGTTATAAAGGTCACCATTTCTTGTAAACAATTTTATTATTCTCTTAGAAAGTAACAGGAACACAAAGCATTCATCTCTTTCGCGTACACGTAGTTAGAAAGGGATACGTGCTTTATGTCCACGTCAGAAACATAGATTTCACAGTCGAAGTTTAAAGCTTGTTTAATATGTAATTTTATTAAGAATGTGAGCGTTTTAATTGTAGTCTTTAGTGGTGAAATAACATTGTTACATGCCTAGGATATAAATTATCGGCATATTTTCATTACGTGCTATGGAATGACGCTCCAAAGCATCGCACAAATATGTTAGCGTTCAACATACAGTACGGACGCCCAAAGGCGGTCAGTCGAAGGTCGATATGTCACTATCATTTAGTATTACTTGTACTATCTATAAGGACCATGTAATAAAATACTAATTTTCAATATTCCGTCAGGTAATAACGAAATGATAGTGCTATGTTGAACTACCGGGGGTTTTTCATTTTTAAGGTTGAAAAAGTATACTTAGTGCTTGAAGGGAGCTTTCATAGGGAGCGTTTAGTTAGTGAGCAGAAAAATGTTTGCGGTTGACTGCTTCAAACATGGTGAGATGTTAGTTAATTTTAAAGTAATAAGTTCAAGTAGTTATATTGCCTTAATTAGGTGAAATTATGACGTGGAAAAGCGTTAAGTATACTTTTTCTTACTTTTATATATAAAAAGCCCCCGGCGACGTTCACTGGAATGGGATCCCGGATTTAGGCTTTAATTGACATAATTTTATAGGTACACGTTTCGAATTTCTATATTAATTCACATTATTTTAATCCACTAGACAACGTACCTGCTGTAAGTAGCATTGCGACCTGCAATAACATTGTATAGAAATAAGTTTTTACCATCATCTCTTACTAGGAATTAGCGGCACAAAATGCAGCGAAAATCGTTGCAATGGTCACATATTTAAGCGTGTCGTGCCCCTACTGTCCCCATACGTTTGTATCGTCCGCTCGTTGCTTCGCTTATTTTGTGCATCGAGGTCGTAGTTACCGATCACAATTTCGCATTGCCGTCATTTCCAATAAGAAGGCATTAATATTAATTACTGCCTGAATCCGCTCCGAAAACTAATTAAGTAACCTTAAGGCGTTTATGGTGTGCAATTGTTAATGCTTATTAACATAAAAAAAACTTTTTTATAACGCTTAAATCAAAGTCCGATGCGAGCACCAACAATTGCACAAAACAAAATGCATTATAGCTGTAAGATTTTAATGTATTGTTCAGATGCAAATATTTAGAAGGAACAGCGTGTAAATATCGTAATTTAGTATGAACTAAAAAATTTTTAGCGAACGCACTGAGGTGACGCATTTTTATAATATTATTACGATTGTGTAGGATCATTTTTAGATGGGCTTTGAACGCATTTTTTATGTAATATTAAGTAACTTAAAATTAAGGAGACCTGCAGTTAGTATTTGCTTTATTTAGTAATTGTAAAATATAATTTGGACACTTGTAACGCTTATACGTTTAATGTAATTACGTTATTCTTTATACTGTATCAATGTTACATCCTAGACTGTTAAGAAGCAGAGCTGTCTCTTTTTACCTGGTTTCGAGAAAAGAGATAGCAGAATAACTTGAGCAAGAACTAACCTGTTTGACCACGGCTAAAAGATAGATCAATTAAAACAAAGGAAGTCAGTCTTTCTGGCCGTTCACTTTCCGATTGATGGTCGTGGAAGTTTTACTTTAAACGTTCAGTCAGCGCGATATCATAGCGGCGAAAGTTTCCAAATATATCGGTACTAGGCTTTATGTCAAGGGCTTAAATCATATTTGGCCGCTTTGGTCTATATATCGACTCTGACTTGACTTACAAGGGGTTTACCATGACGTCTTAATGCGTTTCAGTTCCGAACCAAAGTTGGATCGCTCGCTGTCAGATCCATACTAGAAGTGTCAAAAATGACAGCTAAAACGTAAAATTGAATCGCATTAAGACGCCATGGTAAGGCCCCTGTGCCCTGTACACTTAGGGTTTGAAAAATAGATTTACTTACTCGCTTATTCATAAACGTTTTTTTATGCTCTTGTTAACATAACATTCGATATTTTACCTATGTCATTTGCCTTTGCCAAACTGAGACAAAACAATATTTCTTGTCACACGTTTTGTATGAATATGGGAGTTAGAAATACGCTACCGGAAGATAATGTCGACTTTTAGTAACTGAGATGATATCAATCGAGACAGCTTTTAGCGCGTGTGTAAGAAAAATAAGCTTTGTTTATTTGGGTGCGACCAAAGTCGCCTCGGAATGGTGGATTTAACAATTCGTGTGCATCAAACGGAAGACGTGAATCATTCCAGACTAGGAGCCTTAACATGACGTCTTAATGCGATTCAGTAGGTTCGCTCGCTGTCAGATTCATACTAAAAGTGACAGCTAAAACTTGAACTGAGTCGGAATTAGGACGTCATGGTAAGGCTGTATTGAGTCAGTCGCACATTGGTCGCACCTATTTATTTAATTTAAGTGAACTAGTGCCCTCAAATACATAGGATGTTTACGAAATTGGTATTGTATATCTGTCTCGCCCTATACTTCATTTAATTTAGAATGCGAAACCACAACAGCATTATATTGCGGCTCGTGAACTGTAATCTCTTTACAATTTGTACTAGAGTAACAATTGACGACATGCAAATAAAGTGACATTAAAACAATTATATTTTGCGGCTGCCAAACTATTGCCCTGTACAATTTGCTAGGTAAGAAATATTTAACCAGATGCAATATAATGTTATTGTGGTTTCTCATTCAAAATTAAATGAAGTATAACTTATGCGTAAACAAACTTGTTTTTACGGTAGCGTAGTCTAAATCTGTGGTTTTTAACCTATAGATTTGCCGTTTTGTGTCCATGTAAGTAGTTGGTGTTAAAATGTCATGAAGCCGATAGCGTTCAAGTAACCACCGAAATTTATAGTTTCACGTTGATTTGTGATTGGTGTTAGGTATTGTTGTCATCGTTTAAAGTCCTACTAATGTTTAAATTAAATTTGTATAACCCAGTCCATGTTAGTCGATGTATTCACTGTATCTCCAGCTTTTATTCGGATAACAGCTTATATAATTATTTTTGTATACAAAATGAACTGTATGGAATAGGATTGTTTAGGCGTAAATGCTGTCGAAGTAATTCTTCCAAATATTGTAAAGCCTCTGAATAATTCAAAATATATTTATATTAACTGTTCAGTTGTTTGTTTTATTGTATTCACGTGTGTTGCATGATCATTTCATTTCCATAATCTTCGTCTAATCCTAGTTTACCAAAACATTTGATTTTGTACGGTAACATAAGTATTTCTAAATAGATGTGTTTTTGTTTTATCTGTGACGGCAAATATGTTGACGTTACCTATAAAAGAGGGTCCAGTTTTGGGCACAGGCGTTTCCCTGTGAGATGGTTTTTTTTATCATTCCCATGCAAATCCGTTGCGAATTTGTAACTTCACAAACACTAGTTGATTTGATTCATGACCGACTGTTCCGCAGATTTGGTTTCGGTAATAATTAAAAAAAGGGCAGATGTGCTGGAAAGTTGGAATAGTGAAATTGATAAAAAAATCCTGCAAATTTATATTTCCTAAATTTCGGCACAAAAGACAAGCGGGTGGTGGGAGGACTATCTTTTGCCTACTTCACGCTAGATGGTATTTATATACCTGTTGGTACAATGGACTTCAAGCAACATTTTTACCATGGATGGAAAGTGCAAATTATAATACCGATTCAGAACTTATTACATTTTTATAATAGAACAGGTACGACCAATATTTGCTAAGATTTCAAGGTGATGTGCGAATGTGACTTATCGCACTTCTATTGTCTCTTTGTAGTGTTCTAGCCGCATTATTGTTGATATATGTAACTTCTTTCATATCAGCTTGACAACAGCCTTGAATATAACCCGAGAAGGCATATATTATTTTTGATAAGAATAGCAGAGCAAGTTTAAAGCAGTTGCCATCTTTGATATCGTGAGTCTTTTCGTTAATCTCTTAATTGATTATTTATGAAGTTTTGATAACGTTCTTTAAAGAATGACTGACCTGTCTGAATTATTAAGGATACTAGCTTCTGCCTGCGACCTCATGTGCGTAGAATTATACATAATATTATAAAACTTCTTCTTGAATCACTATCTATTAAAAAAACCGCTTCAAAATCCGTTGCGTAGTTTTAAAAACTACATAGGGACAGACAGCGGAAAGCGACTTTGTTTTTTACTTTGTGATAGTGGTATTCGCGTACTTACCTGCATACAAACATAAATCACGTCTTTATCCCTGACGGGGTAGACAGAGCTGAAGGCAATAAAGACCTAAAGGCCACGTTTAGCATGACTGTGGGCGAAGGTGGAAAGGGGAATCAAAATAGTGATGGGTTGCTAGCCGCATCGCAAACATCCTACTAATCTAATCTAATTTAACTAATATTATAAATGCGAAAGTATGGATGGATGGATGTTTGTTTGTTACTCAATCACGCCTGAACGGCTCAACGGATCTGGATGAAATTCGGCACATAGATAGAGAAAAGTCTGGAATAGCACATAGGTTACTTTTTATCCCGGAAAATTGCGTAGTTCCCGCGGGATAGCGATAAACGAATTTTTTGCAGACGAAGTCGCTGGCAAGAGCTAGTATTATAAATGCGAAAGTTTGTGAGTGACGATGTGACGATGTGAGTGAGTGTGTATGTTTGTTCCTTCTTCACGTTGAAACGACTGAACGGATTTGGATAAAATTTGGGACGGAGATAGCTGGTACCCTAGATTGAAACATAGACTACTTTTTGTCCCGGAAAATTCGCATAGTTCCCGCGGGATAGCGATAAACATGCCAATTGCTAATTTTACTCGGTCGAAGTCGCGGGCACAAGCTATGATTCCATATTTGTGTTCTTAGAAATAAAACTTATTGACATAATTCGGGTCATTGACATCAGCTATGTTTAACAATATATGTACATAACAGAACTGGCATCTGCGACAGCCGCGACTGCTATTCAGAAGAACGAATTAGTAATGAAGTAATTACTTAGTTATAAATAGTATAAATTTATGTAGGTATGTAAACACTTTATTGTCCAAAACGAACTTATTTCTTTAAAGGATCTCTTCCACTCAACGAGTGAGTTTAAAAGTAGGTAGCTACATACAAATACTGAAAGCAACAATAATTTCTTACACTAACTTTATGGAATTGTTAATTAATTTCGATGATATGTCCAAGTTCAATTTACCAGTGAAATCGCCATCGTCATTGGATAGTTTTCAAGATTAGCATGAACAAACGGACAGACAAAATTTTTAAATAGGTACCGTGTTTGTGTAATATGTCAGTATCTGTTAATACAGTAGTTTTGCTAGAATATCTTTAACGTAGGTACCTACAGATTTTTTGCTCTATCTATACGCTTTATACAAACTTATTTATCTTAATCAAAATTGCAAGCAAGGACATTGTCAATATTGTACACATTCATTGTATTGTATTAACTTTCCGTAAGAGAAGATTACCTATAGGCTAACTAATAAAAGTATCAAGAAACAATAGAATGTCGAAATGGAAATACCCTTAGAATTACATTTCCGTTTTAATATCCCACTCAATTTTGGTTTTACTTGCGTGGTAATTAAACTCTAATTTAAACTTCCTGTCCCATTGTCAACTTTGTCATTCCTAAGAAATCTCACAACGTAATGAATGACCAATGTTGATAAATATATACGCATTAATACGCACTTTGCTTGCGACCCACGTGCCATTCTAAGATGACCTTCGCTTAACAAGGCAATCAAGGGAACAGAGCTCTGTCGATACTGGTCATCAAACGTCAGTGGCTCCGATCAAGCATGTCGTAACTACAAGACATCCATAGAAGAATAAGCAACTGTATTACTAGTTCATTAAAGTTGTAATTAGAATACCATGGAGAGATAAGTTAAGTTGTTTTATTTGGATTCAAACGTCGGTAGATAGCGTAGATTTTAAAATATCCGAATGTACGATCAGTCGTATGTGAAGCACTGCCAGTGAGTAGTCCACTGCGAAATATTTTGTCACGTAAATTTAGTTCTTATTAAGTGTGAATAAAGTTAAGTATCATGGCGAAAGTGTTGCTGAGTAGAGAACTACCGGACATTGAGGTCAGTACAGATTACGGCGGTCAGATAATTGTATTTTTTTCTGTGCAATAGCGCATGATCTAGCTTCTAATTTATCTGTGTTTCTATGTATAAATAGCTCGATTGTCCGAATTGGTTAATTAAGTAATTAACATGTCCGTTTAATTCAGCATAGGTAGGTACATCCTAATTTTGATTAAATGAGAATGTGAGTTTGTTTGTTACGCTTTCACGCGTAAACTACTCAACCGATCGTAATAAAATTTGGTATGGACATAGTTTGAGACCTTAGGCATAGGATAGTTTCGACTGCGTAGAAAACGAATTCTACGCAGACGAAGTCGCGGGAGCAGCTAGTCATTAATAATTTGTTGATTTCTTATTATAAGAGTTAGGTAGGTACACTCTAAGTTTTGTACCTGTCAAAGCATATATTAGATACGCAAAATACTTACCTAGTTGTATTTTTAATTGACCGCTAACATTTTGGCCAAAATGTCGTATTGTGAATTGTGAGCCATTATTTGAAATGGCAATTTAAAGATTAAACTCGTAGGTTACCTACTGGGTAACTAACTTCCATCCCGCGCAGATTGTAAAAGAAAATCGAAAGAATGGGCGAAAATCTTAGGCATCATGTTATATGACCCGGCTAGCAACCCATCACTATTTTGATTCCCCTTTTATTCTGACGCCCACAACCACAACCATGCTAAACGTGTCCTGATCCCCAGGTCTTTTTACCTTAGGGTCTGCCTACCCCGTTAGGTATGCAGACTTGAATTATGAATCTATGTAATTATGTTGTATGTTACTACTGTTACTAGGTACATACCTACTATGAAAAAGCGACAAGTATGTTTTATGATTCAATAATATCGGGTTATATCATTAGCCAACACGAGATAACGTTATGAGGCAATATCGCATTGTTTATTTCAAATTATCAGTTATCTACGACTCTTAAAACTGTCTGCGAAACGTGAACGAATATGGGTGTGTTCAAGTTTTAGATAAAGCTAAAAAAGATAAAAGATAATTTATTGCACTGCTACAGTTACAGGCAAGAAAAACTCGATTCATTATTTAAAAACTTGCGGCAAAGGAAAAAGTATCCACACAGCATTTGCTATGAGTTAGGTCACAGCCCCTCCCCCCCGTCATAGGCGGTTGGCGGTAGGGTACTTTTTCTCTGCAGCTGACCCCAGACCTGCGCGTTAGACTATGTCGCCTCTGGGTTAACTTTTCGTACTTAGTGACTGAAACTTAGCTAAGTAAAAATGAAATAAATTCCAGAACCTTCTGAGGCTGAACCCGACGGTAAAGCCGTACACCAACCTCGTACCGTCTGCGCAGACCAAGAAGAACAAGCAGCATTGGAAGCGAAATGCCGACAGGAAGTGTACTGTAAGTATAATGGAATCACAATAAAGTCTTATGTGAGTTGAAATGAAACCTTTTAAGGTTTCACTGCTACCTGCTAGGTACTGCTCGTGGCGCCGAAGTCTCTTGGCGCGGTGACTTTCTGTTCTACATATCCTACTAATATTATAAATGCGAAAGTTTGTGAGTGACGATGTGTGTATGTATGTTTGTTCCTTCTTCACGCTAAAACGACTGGACAGATTTGGACAAAATTTGGAACGAAGATAGCTGGTACCCTAGATTAAAACATAGGCTACTTTTTATCCCGGAAAATAGCATAGTTCCCGCATAGTCATAAATATGTCAATTGCTAATTCTACGCAGACGAAGTCGCGGGCAGAAGCTAGTTTTTTATACAAATAATATAAACGAGTAGGGTAAATCACCTGCTCTGCTGGCCAAACGCTCATACGTTAAAGCGACTAAATTAAGGTACACTTCAAAAATCGAACGCGACTCTAGCTTCATTTGTGTTTCAATATAAGCTCTTAGAGCAGTGGTGGGCAAACTACGGCCCGCGGGCCAACTCCGGCCCGCGAAAGAATTTAATGCGGCCCGCCGGCGTTCCTTCGAATTGGAGTGTTATGGCACAGGATGACGATATTTAGACGGTACTGCTGTATAAAATAGAATAATAGATGCGAAGGCAAAGGAGCCAGCTAGACTAGCCACGTAGTTCATGCGTCATGTGTCAAAAAAATTGCATTTTAGTATAATTTTGGCCCTTCTTTGAAATATCTGTGATTTTCTGGCCCGCCATGAAAAAAGTTTGCCCACCACTGTCTTAGAGGATCCTGGTACTTAAACTCTCCCTCCATCTTACGCCTGATGCGAGTTTAACATTTTTTACCCATCCCAAAAAGTGCTCAACGCCGCTAAAGAAGTTTTCATTTCAAAAACGGCAAATAATTTTATTGTGAACTTTCTCTAAACAGACCTGCCCAACGCTGGTTAAGAACTTTGACGACATAAAGCACACTACGCTGTCGGAACGCGGCGCGCTGAAGGAGGCCGCGCGATGCCTCAAATGCGCAGACGCACCCTGCCAAAAGAGCTGCCCCACGCAGATCGACGTCAAGAGCTTTATCTCCAGCATTTCTACTAAGGTAATATATCTGTCAGGCCGGTCTGGGGGAGCCTTGGGGGAGGCCTATCTCCAGCAGTGGACGTCCTTCGGCTGATGATGATGACGATGAATCTATGACTGACAGAAAACGCACAGCCTAAACCACTAAAGCTACAGACTTGAAATTTGGCAGACATATTCCTTGACTATCATAGTCATAGAGGAGTACCTACTAAGAAGACTCTTCTTTTTATGTGTGCGCTCGTAGAAAAAAATTAACGGCTCATGTTCATCATCATCATCAGCCGGAATACGTCCACTTTTGAACAAAGACCTTAAAGCTTAAAGCGCTACAATGAGCGACAGTCTACCAATCCTCTTAACTTACTTCAATTTCACATTTCGATACCAACTTGCTCAAATTTATTTTCAGAACTACTATGGCGCGGCCAAGGCGATCCTCTCTGATAACCCGTTGGGTCTCACGTGTGGGATGGTGTGCCCCACCAGCGACCTCTGTGTGGGCGGCTGCAACCTCCACGCGAGTGAGGAGGGCGCCATCAACATCGGAGGGTTGCAGCACTTCGCGGTCGACGTGAGTACATTAAGTCAAAACCTTGCTACTTGAACATACCATAGAGTTGTTATGTAAGATTTTGTACGAATGTGCGAAGCATAGGTATAGGTACCTACCTACATTAATGTTCATGCAAACACCTGGGCCGCACAGGAAGGATCCTCAATATAAAGAAGTGCATCATCTTCCCTTCGGTGCTCAAGGCCAAGCCAGTTCGGGGCTCCGTAGAGCTGGGGGCCCCTGGCATTTTGCCAGTTCTCCCACTGGATTGGAGACAGTACTGTAATTACCTGTCTGTAATTGACAACAATTCAAATGTGCTAAGGTAGTAAAATAAAAATACCGTTTGTAGATTTTACACTGCTGATTACAGTAAAAATATTTTTGGATTTTTTTATGCAGTAGTTTTTTTTATATTCAGGAAAAACAGTAAAAAAAGTTGCATTGTGAATGTTAGGAATACACTTACAATGCCGTTATTCTATTTAGTACCGTAGGAATTGAAAAAAAATATAGAACTGTCATGATGTCAATGTCATGTCCATTATTTATCTGTCCGACGGATTACTTTATTCTAACGACACGCTTACGATTCTCGTAAATCTCGTAATATTTTTATTGGTTTGATAGACGCTATACCTAATAACATGAAAGTGGCTGACGGATTTGTAAAAGCGGATAGCGGATAGCCGCAATATGCTCAAAGTCGACGAATTTACGTTGTTACAGTTCATGTGCTTATAGTGCTTATCTTTTGCCATTAACGCCGTGGTTTTTGCAACTTGGGACGATACAAATTATTAAAGGATCTTGGTGATACTTTCTTCCGGTCGTCATTATATAGAAATAAACTCAAAGCATGCACAGTATTGCAAAGCAGCAAACGCGAAATAATAAGTAAGTGAACGAACGACAATAAATGTTTGATAAACAAAGCAAGTGACATGACATGACAGTTCTGTTTGAAAGTTACTTTTTTAAATTTTATATCATGCCAAGATCACGACATCAGTATTCCTATCTTTGTATATACGGTCTTTTTAATGACCATTTCTTTAATAAATTACTAACGACGAATTTAAGTAAAATAAAGGAAAACCGAGAAACACGGGTAGTCTAATTTTTAACCAGCTATTATAAACGCGAAAAAAACTAAAATGCTTTTTTTTTGAAATGTTGTCAATGTCTGTGTCTGTGTGTGTCTGTTTTACGCCACTGCAGTCCATACGTAATTAGGGTAGTTCGAAACATGAGAACAGACTCGATTTTGGTTCGTTTATCATCACTTTATCTTGCAATTTCTTCATTTTTTCCGTATTGTTCATTGAAATTTCATTGTATTGTAATTAATAGACCTTTACCACTCCTCAGATTTTTATGAAAATGGGCATACCGCAAACGCTAGACCCGAACACGAAGCCACTCCCTCGAGGCGGGCAGCAGAAGATAGCCCTGATCGGGGGAGGGCCGGCCAGCATCAGCGCCGCCTGCTTCCTGGCGCGACTGGGCTACAAGGATCTGACGGTGTACGAGAAGGAAGCGTATCTGGGAGGATTGAGGTATGACTAGATACACTGTCATTTTGTGTGTGTCGTATTGTGGTTGCCGCCGTATTCCTAGGTATCCCTAGGTATAGGTTGCCCTTTGGTTGGAGAGTGGAGACGTGTTGAAGACAAATAACTATCTGTCACAGACATGGCGTAAGTCTGGTCTGCGTCAAGTGAGAGTTTACTGCATGCAAGGGAGACACACCTTTAAAACTTCTTGTATAAAAATTAACTTTACTTACACTCATTAAAGCCACTCTTTCACTTATGTCTATTTTTACCAGTTCTGCCGAAATCCCACAATACCGTCTCGGCTACGACGTTGTGCAGTTCGAGGTGGACCTCGTCAAGAACCTAGGAGTCAAGTTCGTGACCGGCAGGAAACTGTCCACCAAGGATATTACTGTTGACGTAAGTTTGCGTCTTTTATGTGTTTCGTTGTCATGAAAGGTTAAGTCTTAGCATCATCTCTTTTAATGGTATATGCTTTTATGGAGAAAAAAAACGCCGAAAAAACGCTGAATATTCGCCCTTGATATTCGCTTTGGTTTTACTGTTATACTGTGAATTTTAATGAAATAAATAAATTAATAATAACAAGATATCCTGCGGACATCCCAGCCTTCAGCACTAAATCAAAATAAGAGTTTGAAATCATTTACTTCTTCTCAGGGTCTGCTCCAGAGCGGCCATAAAGCCGTGTTCCTCGGAATAGGGCTTCCAGAGCCAACGAGCGTGCCAATCTTCAAAGGGCTAACTCCTGAAATGGGTTTCTACACAAGCAAGAGCTTCTTGCCACTCGTTTCTAAAGGGAGCAAGAAAGGTACGAGACTAGTGTGCTTGTTACCATGATGTCCTAATTCTGACTCAGTTCAAGTTTGAGCTGTCACTTTTAGTATAAATCTGACAGCGAACGAACCTAAACTGAATCGCATTAATACGTCATGGTGAGGCAGCTAACTACCTACTATAATAGATTAGGAGCTGAGATATTTCGGTAGTTTTAAAATTAAACTTGGCCTTTAGATCTTGTTACCTTAGGCTCTGTCTGCCCCGCAAGGGAAAAGAAACAGTCTTTTTTACCTTAGAATGTCTTATTTTTTACTAATGGTTTTGTAGTACCATTTGTCTATATAAAAAAATGTCATTTTAATAAGTGTCCATGTAAAAAAAAAACAAACGTTGAGTTGGCAATTGTGAGGTTGGGAAATGAAACTAATCATTTTAACAAGTTGCCATATGATGATTCGGCAAAATGAAATTCGGCCAAACGTTGGTTGGGAAGTGAAATTCGGCAATAGAATTTTCGGCAAATCAATATAGAACCATGTATGTATGTATGTAAAATTGCTGTAAAATAAATTGTTAATACACTCAGCGGCATATTTAGCGGAACAAAAAAAAGCGTAAGTAGGTAACTATGTTTATCTTTTTTATCTTTTTCTGGTCATTAGCATTAGTATGCGTTTTGCTTACTTTTTTCGTGTTCCGCTAAATATGTCACTGAGTATATAATGTTAGTGTTTGTCATGTATATATACGAAAAGAAGCTGCTTTTTCACTTCTGCCGGCACGCCCGGAGTGCTACCCGACGCTTTTTTTCAGGGCCTGTTTTATTCGTACAGTCGCCATCAGATATATCGTAGCGGGCGAGGTCCTCAAATATTTCGGAGCAGCATTAAATTTCAATAAATTCGCTACACTAGATATGGTTAATAACATCGGAACACGTAATCCGTCATAAATATAGGAGCAGCGAATTTTCAATAAATTCGGGACGTTCAATGAGCTAAAAATATCATCAAGCACATATCGTCAAAGGTATCGACGCAGTCAGGCTGATCACAAATATCGGAACATATGTGGAAAATAAACCTTACGTATATAATAATAGATTCGAATTCTAAACAAAATACAAATAAGGCTCAAATGTCATGCCAAAATGAAAGATATGTCACCTATATAGTGTACGCGTCTGCATGCATAATTCACTGTGTTAGTAACATAAAACCTTTTTTGTTGTATAATTGTTACTGGCCACTAAATTGCCATATACTTTTTTTACGAATAAAATTTTTCATCTTCTGCTGTTATAAGTCAAAGCATGTAGTTCTATTTTATAAAACTAATTTTATTATAAACACACTGTAATTTGAACTGTTTGTCACAAAGTTAAGGTATATTTTCCGAAAATGTTCCGATCTTTATGGTCGGCCTGTCTGCATCGATAACTTTGACGATCTGTGACGTCACGATTTTATTGAAAAGCCGCTGCTATTATAATTATGACTAATTGCGTGTTCTGATGTTATTAACCTTACAGTGTAACGAATTTATTGAAATTTAAGGCTGCTCCGAATTATTTGAGGACCTCGCCCGCTACGATATATCTGATGGCGACTGTACTTTTCATTCATACAGGTATGTGCGCCTGCAAGACCGCGTTACCGGAGCTCCACGGGAACGTGATAGTGCTGGGTGCAGGAGACACGGCGTTCGACTGCGCGACGTCGGCGCTGCGCTGCGGCGCTCGGCGCGTCTACGTGGTCTTCCGGAAGGGCTTCGGCAACATCCGAGCGGTGCCCGAAGAGGTGAGGACAGCGCACACGCGGGTGTTCGGCGTTTATTTTATTTTATAAAAAAATATTGGCTCTGTCCATTCGACAATTTCGACTGTGTCAAAGTAAGACAGTTTTAAAACATACTAGCGACCCGCCCCGGCTTCGCACGGTATATTATGCATGTATTATATACATATAAACCTTCCTCTTGATTTATTCTATCTATTAAAAAAAACCGCATCAAAATCCGTTGCGTAGTTTTAAAGATTTAAGCATACATAGGGAAATAGGGACATAGGGACAGAGAAAGCGACTTTGTTTTATACTATGTAGTCTTTGATAAACAATAATTTATTTTTTATCAAAGTATGTAGTGATGTCTGCCATTGTACGATTACACGGTCAAAAGACCCTCCCCCCAGCTCCTACAGCTGTCGGCACGTGTCAAAGAAAAAGAAGCCTATCAATTAAGTGTCCCTGGGTCCGCTTAGACTCACAAAGTGTAAGAAAAATGGCCTCATCTATCTCGCCCTAACTTAAGCGATAAGGTACATCGCTTTTTCTCTTGCGTTGCCAATAGATTATTATATTCTGTATATACATATCAATGGAAAAAGTATCATACAATATGATTCATACTTCAACTAAATTCACCAGACCCAGTGAAAGAATAAGCCACTATTGTTATTTTCTTTCAGCATTCTATTTTAGTATGTTATTGTGTTTTTTCAGGTTGATTTAGCTAAAGAAGAAAAATGCGAGTTCATGCCTTTTATGTCACCTCAAGAGGTCATCGTCAAGGATGGCAGGGTAAGGTCGATGTTGCATAATTTAAAATACTGAATAAGTCTTGCCTGTTTTTCTCTAATTTAAGATAAAGCGTAAGGCCTGAGTAACGCTCGGAGCGGAGCGTTCGGCGGGGCGGGCAGCAGCGTGGCGGGCAGCTCTCTATGCTGGTAGCTCTTTAATTATATTTAGAATTCTTTTTTCAAGCTTTTTAGTGTTCGGTGTGAAAAGTCGTATGAACCACTCGGGAGCAAAATTATTTTCATATTGGGCGTTAACACTCGAATCCTTCATTACGCTCTGGATTCTACTTTAGAATCCCTCGTTACGCTCATTATTCTATTGTAGAACATAATTCACAGGCAGTTCATTTAACACTTCCATACTTAATTTGCATTCCTTGTGTCCAAGAGTCCCCACGAGTGATAGCTCGACCGCCTCATGGTCGAAGTTCAAGGATTTCCTACCTGCCCTGTATCCTGGGTGCACCTTGCTACCAGCTCGCTCAACAGCGCATCTCGTGCTATACTGTTGATAACGACTGATATTTTCCTACTATTATTCTCACACAACCCATTACATAAATTCTCATTCATAAACTATACCTTGCCATACTTAAACTTTTCCTGTCTAACTCTACGTATAATACACACTTCATAATCCAATCCACAATACTAACATTTCCATTTAACTCACAATCAAATCATTTAATCTGCAATCATTAAAATCCAATTCTCTCCCTTTACTGTAATCTTTACGCACAAAATCTACTATCTGACTCTAAAATTTTACTTGAACTAATAATTTGAAATGGCAGCTGGATGATCAGTCCAACGGCAATGACAAATTATTTTCGAATTATCCTTCTTATTCATCTGCAGTTAAATAAAAGGGACAATTTGTGCTTTATCAAAATTTCTGCAAAATAAAGGAAATCATTAAAAAAACAAAACAATCCATAAAAACCTGCTTTCGTACTATCGTTTCCTACTCATCTTCAAACTTTCTTTAAAAAAAAAAACATCACAAAAACTCCATAATAACTAACATCTACTTCCGATCATTCAAAATAATTCTAAACCATTTCATTGCTCAATAATATTAATGTCGTTAAAAGAGTGCACAGTACACAGGTACCTAAAGAAATTTGATCTGTAATAACAGACGCGGCATACCAATCCTTTTCTGGTGACCTGTATGAGATCATCCTACTTATGAACATGTGAATCTAAACAAATACATTGCAATCTATTTTTAGATTGTAACATTTTTAATATAACTAATTAAAGTTTTAAAATCAAAATTTTGTTTATGTATTAAAATTATATTATTTCATTTTGAATTAATTAATAAAATAATCACAATTTGCAAAGTTCAAAAATTTCGCAATTTTTCACAATTTTGGAATAAAAAAAATCAATCTCGTCAACAAGCGGCACTTACCTACACATAACTGTAAATACAAAACATTTTTATAATTAATTCATAACGGTTATTTATTTAAAAGAAATATTAATTGTAAGCCAAAAAAACCTAAACTCTTTGCTGTTGTTATAGTCCTGGTCCATCTTCTATCACCCTGCTGCATACTCATCCAAACCAAAACGACACCATCAACTCCCTGCAGCTTTCACTACTCCGTCACCTCTCGACACCATCTACTACCCTGCAGCCTCCTGATCTTTTCCTCTGCTACATTGTCCCGGCAGCATCCTTTGAACTTCATTTTTTTTCTTTCAATTTTTTTTTTTTTTTTTTTTTTAACTTCGTGTTCTTCATGTATTTATGTATTTTATTCTTCACGTTTTAGTGTTTTTTCAGTATTTATTTATTGCATTTTCTTCCTTTTGTATATCTTCGTCTTCTATTAAACACATTACTTAGTATTAATTATAGGTATCATTTATTTTTATAAGTATCGTACGATAGTAGCTATATTTAATATTATGATAGTGTCTATTTCACTTGTCACTTTTCACTTCAGTTTGTTTTTCTTATTTTTCTTTAACGTATTTATTGTCTTTTTATTAAAATAACTGGTCGGCGCAGCGCGCCGCCAGTGCAGCGCCAAGGCCGCACTGGCAGGGTCGCCATGTGAGGATGGGCGTTAGGAGGTGACTGATAATGCCGAGTTCAGAGTTAATACTATCTTTAATATAATAGACTTAGGCTTATATAGTTACATACTGGGAGAGTGTGAGTGTGGCACACTACACTCCGCTACATTCTGGATTCAATGTAGCGCCCTCGCCGTAAATACATCATTTTGTTCCCTTGTGACACAAATAACTATTTTCTATGTATTTAGGTGACTGGTCTTAAATTGTGCCGCACAGAGCAGTTGGACGACGGCGAGTGGATCGAAGATCGCGAACAGGTTTTGCAGCTGAAGGCGAACTTCATCATCTCGGCATTTGGTTCGGGGTTGTACGACAACGACGGTGAGATTATCTACGTCCAAGGCTGGGCCAATATTCAAGCGTTTGGACCGCTCGGCTCATGCGTCATTGTCGTCCCACAATTATTATCCTAACAGAAGGACAAGCGGCAACAACTTTGGACAAGTTAAATGCAGCATCCATACTGTGTTTCGTTGTCATAAAAAGTTAAGTCTCAGCATCATCTCTTAACGGTATATGCTGAGACGATAATGACGAAAAAAAACGCCGAAAAAACGCTGAACATTCGCTCGGCTACGGTTAGCGTCACAAACAAAATTCTATCCCACTCTTACGAAAGAACTATATCTTAGTAAGTTGATACTGTTTCTCTTTGCTGGACGACACACTAACTGGTAACAAATAAGTAAAAGTTTAAAACTACTACTGTTTTTTCAAATTTTAACTGTTTTTTTTTTATTTATCTAATACCTTTAAACGAGCAATTCTTCTATATATAATCTGGATCTCGGAAACAGCTCCAACGATTTTCATGAAATTTGGTATGCAGGGGGTTTCGGGGACGATAAATCGATCTGGCTAGGTTTCATTTAAAAAAAAAGAAGTTTTAACCGTGTTTTTAGGCAATGCAAAACTGCTAGAAAATCATTAGAATACAAAGGTAAATTTCACCCTTACCTAATAAGGTTATAATAGCTCAGGTGGGAAATCGAGCGGACGTGAAATCAGATAACCCCGGTTCGAGCCCAGGTGAAAGAGAAGTTTCTTTTTTAGTGGGAATATTATTGAGAGTGCTTTATCAACGCAACCAAAAAAAACCGAGCAAGGGTCGATCGCCCAGGGACTTAATTGTTAAGTGCCCATTATTTTATTAGTCCTTCGAACCGGATTAGTTATGATCGAAATATATCTAGGTCTCTACTCTCTAATGTGATAGGTAACAACTTTTCTTATTGAATTTCACTATTATTGGTACATTTGCCGGCAAAAATCTTGAGCCTGACCTTGAATGCGCAGAAGTGAATTTAGCGTCTCTTTGGTATAAAAGTACATGCGCGAACTTACCTCTTCCACGCCGTTCTTGCTCAAGAATTTTGCCGTAAGCTGTAAGATTCATAATCTCCTAATATTGTTGTTGGAAAAGCACACTGATGACGAATAATCAACTTTTATTCGTCTATTACAGTGAAAGAGGCAATGTCTGGCGTGAAACTGAACCGCTGGGGTCTCCCAGAGATCGACAACGCCACTATGCAGAGCGCGAGCAACCCCCAAGTGTTCGTGGGGGGGGACTTGGCGGGGGTCGCTGAGACCACCGTCGAGTCGGTCAACGATGGCAAGACAGCTGCGTGGTACATGCATTGTTATCTACAGGTACAGTATGTTTTATAAGTCAAAAGTTTATTTTGCAAATAGGCCGCCAAGGGCTCTTTTACATGTCTTACTTTTAATCTACTAGCGCATTCGGCAAGACCATCATTGCCAAGAAGAATACGCCACTAGAAACTTGGCAGAAAGTCATTTTTTCAGAATAAAATAGGTTTACAACAGTAGGTACTTAAATTCTATTTAACTTATTTTATTGAATCAGGCGTTACTTTGCGGAGGTCCATTTCAATGAACACAAAATATTTACCTCGCTACTCCGCTACTTACGTGCAAGATAACCAAGTCTGTGCGAAATATATACGTTTTGCATGCAAGCCCTCCCACCACTACTGCCACACGAAACGCACACAAATCCCACAAACTTAATTAATCCTATCACCACACAAACACTGACGCGCGTTTCGATCCCTCTACGGGATCATTCTCAAAGTTAGAGCACAACCGATGCACATGCGAACCAACGTCGTACAGTAGTGGTGGGAGGGCTTGCATGCAAAACGTATATATTTCGCACAGACTTGGTTATCTTGCACGTAAGTAGCGGAGTAGCGAGGTAAATATTTTGTGTTCTATTTAACTTACCCATAATACAGTCAATACATTTTTTTTTCTGATTTTTGACAAGGCTTTGGTCACTCCAGGTGATCATGTCAGCCTCATGGGTGCCCACTCAATACATTTTATAAAAGGGATGTATAAGATCCCCAAATTAAGTTCATACCTTAAATTACATTAGTCTATAGTAGAGATGTATAGTCTCTACTGGTCATAATCACTCTTCTTCTAACTTAAGAGCTTATCTCTTGTTCATCATCTTCCTAGCGTTTTTCCCGGCATTTGCCACGGCTCAGTGAGCCTGGGGTCCGCTTTGACAACCTAATCCCAAGATTTGGTGTAGGCACTACTTTTACAGAAGCGACTGCCAGACCTTCCAACCCAGAAGGGTAACTAAGCCTTATTGGGATTGGTCCAGTTTTTCACGATGTTTTCCTTCACCGAAAAGCTCATGGTAAATTCCAGATGTAATTTCGCACATAAATTCCGAAAAACTCAGTGGTGCGAGCCCGGGATTCGAACCCACGACTCTCTGCTTGAGAGGCCACAGACAAACCACTAGGCTACCACTACAACGAAGCCCTAGCGCACGTCTATACTTCATTTAATTTAGGATGAGAAACCACAACAACATTATATTGCGGCTCGTGAACTGTAATCTCTTTACGATTTGTACTAGAGTAACAATTGACGCCACGCAAATAAAGTGGCATTAAAACAATTTTATTTTGCGGCTGCCAAACTATTGCACTACTGTTTGCTAGGTAAGAAATAGTTGACCAGCCGCAATATAATGTTATTGTGGTTTCTCATTCTAAATTAAATGAAGTATAAATTAATTCAATTATTTTTATTTTTACTTTGCCAGGGCATACCCTTCACCGCTCCCGTGGAGCTGCCTAAATTCCACTGCCCTATTGATGACGTCGACCTGTCTGTGGAAGTGTGCGGCATTAAGTTTGAGAACCCCTTCGGCCTGGCCAGCGCTCCCCCCACTACCAGCTCCGCTATGATCCGCAGGGCCTTCCAACAGGGATGGGGCTTTGTGGTCACCAAGACCTTTGGTTTAGATAAGGTAACCACAGCATCATCGTTTCTACGGCTTAGTGTAATGTAAGGTCTGAGTGGTCGCTCGAAGCGGAGCGTTGGGCGGGGCGGGCAGCGTGGCGGGTTGCGGCAAAGGGCTCTGTGCGGCGTGCACTCAGGACACCAGGGCCCTATTTCATAAAGCTACAAGTAACAATTTACAAGCGGAAGTCACTTTCTGACCCTATGTGATAGATAGAGACTTCCGCTTGTAAATTGTAACTTTATAAAATAGGGCCCAGCATGAGTTTCATTTTGTTTAAGTGTAACATGCACGCCCCACGCCCTACTCGAGCGTCCACTCGGGCCTTACCCTTAACCTTTTTAATGTAAACTGCCACAATTTAACCTACATGTGCCCGTAGGATACACAATAGGTACTTACAGTACGATTACTTGAAGTTAACACTTGACAGATGGGCGTGCCTTCAGTCAATTTTCAACTTTAACACCATACAAATACAATCGTTTTTACATAATCTGTAAACGTGGGTAGCGGTATACTAAAAATGGCTTTATTTGTATGATGTCAAAGTTGAAAATTGACTGAAGGCACGCCTATCTATCAATTGTTAGCTCGAATTAGTCAAACTGTACAAGCGTTAAGGACTGATAAAGCGAGCGAATCTATCCCACCCTAAATTTAATTTGCCTAAAAACCGCCAATGCACTGCGGCCATTGCTGCGCTCTGATTGGCCGGCCAACGTCTTAATGCGATTCAGTTTAGGTTCGCTCGCTGTCAGATTCATACTAAAAGTGACAGCTAAAACTTGAACTGAGTCGGAATTAGGACGTCATGGTAAGGCCCCTGTCTGTAGGCTTATTATTTCACTCGCTCGCAATCGCCATCGTGTTCATTTCGACAGTTCTTGTATGAATGTGACAGCTAGCTGATTCCGATGTCAATTGTCAGCCCATACATGAACTGTCAAAACGAACACGATGGCGATTGCGAGCGAGTTAGACAATAAGCCTACTGGTCTAACATTTCTATCTTACTCAGGACCTAGTCACCAACGTGTCTCCGCGCATCGTCCGCGGCGTGACCTCTGGTGAGAACTACGGTCCAGGACAAGGCTGTTTCCTCAACATCGAGCTGATCTCCGAGAAGTGCGAAGCGTACTGGTGCCAAAGCATTAGGGAGCTCAAGAAGGATTTCCCGGAGAAAGTTAGTCACTCATTTAATGTTAATACATACTAGCTATTTTCCGTGCTGGCCTAGGAGCAAAAAAAAGCGACGGGTAGCAGTCCGGGAGTGCCGGCAGAAGTGAAAACAGCAGTTTAGATTAGATTTTAACGTTGTAACTTCCATGATGCTCAATACGCGTACCAATATTGACAGACCTCTAACAATGTGCTGATGCCCTAGTACTTTTGCTCCACTATTCAACAAAAAAACACTTCAAAAATCGAACGCGATTCATTCGTATTTCAAAATATAAGCTCTAACCCCCGGGCCACATTAGCGGGCGAAGGTTCGTGTCGCGATTTCGCGATAAAAAGTTCGAGTTCGTGTAACCACGAACTACATGGCCACACTAGACCAAATTATCGCGATAAAAACTTCGGGCGAACTATGTCGCACAACTCTGGATTTGGCGGGAAAATGAACCAAGAGCGCAAAAAAACAATAAAAATAGAGGAAGCGTTTGCTTTGTATTGTATGTGTGTAAATAATTATTCATTAATCATGGTTGCGGAATATTAGGGAGTGGACCGGAATCAACAGTGCAGAGCAACTGTTCCGGATGGCTCAAGATGGAGAGAAGTTTTCAGAGCTAACGGCCAGCCTCCAGTAATGGAGTGGCACTTTCAGAAGAAGAAGAAGAAATAATTATTGAAATGACACTTGTCAAAATTGACGTCCATTTCAGAAATTTCTAAGTACGAAGTGTATAGACACTTGCACGAACACGAACTTTGTCGCGATAAAATCCTTTGATCTGCGCTAGATACCAACAGGAGCCCGAAGACAGTTCGAGTTCGCCCGAATGATTCTTGATAAAGCGAACTGTCTGGCCACACATGCCGCGATAGGGCGAACCTTCGCCGAATCCCGCTAATGTGGCCGTAGCATTAGAGGAGCACTGCGTGCTTTTGCAAACTTTAAGCCAAACCAACAGAACAGTAGCAAAGTTGTCACAACCACTGCCCATTCCGTATCATATCAAGCCCATAGGCGGTGTTTTATAATAAGTATTGTTTTCCAGGTGATTATAGCATCGATAATGTGTTCGTACAATGAGGCAGACTGGACGGAGCTGGCTCAGAAGGCCGAGGCCGCCGGTTCGGACGCGCTAGAACTCAACCTCTCCTGCCCACACGGCATGGGCGAGTCCGGGATGGGGCTCGCTTGTGGACAGGTAACTGTTGCACTTAAGGACTGCAGTTAACTTTAATTAACATGTGTACTTAACTTCAAAATAGTAGGTACCTAGTACCTACCTTAAGTACGCCTTAATAAAAATGTTAGATGCAGGTGGCGGCACGAAAGTCTAACGTGGAGTACGCCCGCCCGCGTCCCCTGTCGCTAGACTTACGTGCCGGCACTTGTACTACTCGGGATTACGCTTTGAAGGCCGGCGCCGAGATGGCGCTACTTTACAGCATACTTACTACTCAGATACACGGTCTGGATTGACGACCTCATATTCGTAATTACTAAGATCATGAATTCAGCGAGCTTATATTACGTAACTCGCTGGCGATCACCATTAGCTAGCTGTAACTGTCACATAAGAACTGTTAAAATGAACACGATGGCGATTGCGAGTGAGTTGCGTAATAAGCCTGCGTCCGTACATTGGTTGCACCCATCGTAACTGTCAATATTTTTAACGAAAATAAATATAATGCTTGAACATAGCAATAGCAATAATCTCGTAAAATATGGTTTTTATTCTCTTTACTAACTTAGCCCAGGGGTGGCGAACCTCGATTGCTAGTGTTATTTTTATCCATTAAATCACAAAGTAGATGTTATTTGATAGCACATACAAATTGCTATATTTTACTCAAAACATGGCACATTCACCAAAAAACCGCCACCTCTGGCCTAGCCTATTCCTGGAGCTTCGCAGTGGAATGATAAAAATTTAATCGACCATTTTGTATGGTCCATAGATATATAACATTAGGCTTTATACATATGGATGTTTCTCACAGGACCCCGTTCTAGTAAAGGGCATATCGCAATGGGTGAAGAAAGCCGTAAAAATCCCAGTCTTCATCAAACTGACTCCAAACATCACAGACATCGTTAGCATCGCTGTGGCAGCTCACGAAGGTACGGTACGGAACCCTTAGTACGGACAACCAAACCCTGGGCCACTGCCACCTTATCGCAATAAGTGATCGGCTTGTTATTTGTGTGTCGGTGTCAAAGTACTCCGAGGTTGATTGTGAAAAGGTTGTATAGTTGCCTAGGGTTCCATTTGGGTGACTGTACCTAAGTTATTTGTACCATCAGCCAAATATGTGGTCTACCACCCTAAGGTCCAAAATCCTTTGCACATCACAATATTATAATGTCGATAAGACGTGGCTGTCAACTTGAAAGTTCGACTTTAGCGACTATTTTGTTTGATAGGAAGTTGGACGAAAAGTGGTAGACCACTTCTTTGGTCGACCGTACCAAAACGTCTACAACGCATTCGCGAAGTCTCCAATATTTACTAGTCCCGCGACTACGTCTGCGCAGAATTCGGTTATCGCTATCCCACGGGAACTGTGCAATTTTCCGGGATAAAAAACTGTCCTATGATCTTCCCCGGGACTGAAACTGTCTCTGTACCAAATTTCATCAAAATTGGTTCAGTGGTTTAAGCGTGAAAGCGTAACAGACATACAGCTACTTTCGCATTTATAATATTAGAAGATAAGAGATTAGTTAGTTGACGTTATTTCCACTAGAGGCGCTGCCAACTTGCCCTTATTTTTTTTCTAGGTGGTGCTGATGGAGTATCAGCTATCAACACAGTTTCTGGTCTAATGTCGGTGAAAGCTGATTCTACGCCATGGCCCGCAGTAGGTAAGGCGGTCTCTCAATGCTAGAGGCATTAACTGTAACCACGCTGAGGAGCCTGATAACTCTAGTTTCCTTTATTGCAAATAATTTCATTTAGGTACTGTTAAGAAGCCGTGGTAGCCTAGTGGTTTGACCTGTGGCCATTGCTTGCTTGCGTTGCTTGAGAGGTCAAGCAAAGGGTCGCGGGTTCGAATTCCGGGCTCGCACCTCTGAGTTTTTCGGAATTTATGTACGAAATCGCATTTGAAATTTACTATGAGCTTTTCGGTGAAGGAAGAGACTGGACCAATCCAAGGCCTTCTGGCTTGGAAGGTCAGATGGCAGTCGTTTCTGTAAAAACTAGTGCCTACGCCAAATCTTGGAATTAGGTTGTCAAAGCGGACCCCAGGCTCACTGAGCCGTGACAAATGCTGGGAAAAACGCTAGGAAGATGATGAGGTACTGTTTGCTATTCAGCTAGACTCTCGACGCATTATAGCAACCGCTAAATATCGGCACCGCTATTAAAACAAACTTTTACGATTAAAAGCAACCACCTTAGATATAGGTGGTTTTGCGGGTGGTAGGGCCTTGTGCAAGGTCCGTCCGGATCGCTACCACCATCTTACTCGCTAATCCAGCCGCTAAGCAGCAGTGCTTGCACTGCTGTGTTCCGGTGTGGAGAGTAAGACAGCCGGGGAAATTACGGGCACAAGAGGCATTTCATCTAAGTCCTCTAGGTTGGCAACGCATTTGCTATCCCTCCGGGGTTGCGGGTGTCTATGGGCAGTGGTGATCGCTTACCATCAGGTGACCCACTTGCTCGTTTGCCTTCCTATTCACAAAAAAAAAAAAAAGGTACTCGCGTATGACCAGACCTGGAAAACCAGCAGTTAGGCCAGCAGTCTAGAAAACAATCTTACCCTCAGGTCGCGAAAAGCACACGACATACGGAGGCGTGTCAGGCAACGCGACGCGGCCAATGGGCCTTCGCGCCGTATCCGCTATAGGCAACAAGCTGCCCGGCTTCCCCATACTGGGCATCGGCGGCATCGACTCCGCGGACTCTGCACTACAGTTCATACTGTGCGGGGCGCCCGTTGTGCAGGTACAGTTTTAAAACAATTTTATTAATTACACACCAGCGCGGGTACGTATTAAAATACATAAAGTTTAAAATGTATAATGGTTTAAAATACATATTGGTTCAAAATATATAATGCGATTTTCTCACAAGATTGCAAATTAACAAAATTGTTATAACGAAACCTAAACTAACCTAAACCAATCTATATATTATACTAACAAAGAAGTACATCTAGCTAGTAGTTTCACAGAAAATGGCATTATATATTTTGAACCATTATGCATTTTAATTTTTAACCTATTATACATTTTAAACTTTATACCTATACATTCCGATCCGCGCCCCACCAGCGCAGTTTTTTCTAGAAATCGACATTAGCGATTAGATAAGTGACAGACCGCACTATTCTATTGGGCATTGAACGCTTTTTATAAGTCCAGCTGGGCTAAATTTTCCATTGAAACCTTCTCATTTCAGATTTGCAGTGCAGTCCAGAACCAAGATTTCACTGTGGTTGAAGACTATATCACCGGACTAAAGGCACTGCTCTACCTAAGGTCGATCGGCCTCAATGGCTGGACGGGGCAGTCTCCACCCACCTTTAAACACCAGAAAGGAAAGCCTGTGCAGACTCTATACGATGAGAATGGCAAAGTAAAGAACCCCTGTAAAAACTTAGTAGGGTGAATGCTATTTGAATTAGTTCTTCTATTCGATACTAGATGGCGTTACTAGATACTTCCTCCATCCACCGATGCCAAGTCTACCCTTCGAAGTTCGTGTCATATCATTCCTCTCACTCTCCTATTCAAAATATTAGTGTGAGTGGGACAACACAATACCAAGTTCAACTTATATAACCGACACGAATTAACAATTCACTTGTCTTCATTCAGGTCCTAGCTAACTTTGGCCCCTACTTCAAGAAGCGCGAAGACATGCTGCACAGGATCAGGCTAAACTCAGACTTGTTAGCTGACAATAAGGTGGATACTTACTTGGCGAACGGCACAGCCAACGGCCATTCTGCAATCCCAAAAATCAAAGATGTTGTTGGGGAGGCTCTACCCAGAATCGGCACTTACAAGCATTTGGACAATACGAAGCAAGTTGTAGCTCTGATTGATGATGTGAGTAATATTTAGTTCATTAATTTTATACGGGCCCGCCGTTTATCAGTCGATAGATTCGTTTTTTTTTAATTTATGGCTTGGAAGCAAAACCTTTAAGCCAAGCCTTTATGAAATTCACTGTTCCAAAAATTCTGTACCAAACCTTTATAGAGTGTTTTCATGTGGAAAAACACTAATGCTACCATCATGTATTGTGCTATGCTAATTGATACTAGCATAGCTAAGGTATATTCGAAAGAGGTTGAGGTCGAACGGTAGCTGTACAATTTTTTATACAGACCTACCTATTTACATAAAATAATGCTAATAGTTTTTATTATTGATCACTTTTTTTTTCAGGATATGTGCATAAACTGCGGCAAATGCTACATGGCCTGTGCAGACTCAGGGTACCAGGCAATAGAGTGAGTACTTACTGTTATCAAATCTTCAACACTTAAATATTACGCAGACAGGTAATAGTAAATAATTAAAACTTTTTTTCTACAGCTTCGATCCTGACACCCACATACCTAAAGTGACCGACGACTGTACTGGATGCACGCTTTGTCTATCTGTGTGTCCCATCATCGACTGTATCTCGTAAGTACTATTGGCTAAGACAAAACCAAATCGACTATGACGTACGTCTGTTAACACATTGGTTCAACTGTTAATTATCTTTGTCACTTGGTCTTATACTTCAAAATTAGAAGTTCGGTTCGTGCCGTTCCACTCACACTTTAGTCATTTAATTTGAGAAAGAGAGGGACAGTACGATACGAACTTCAGAATAACCCCCATAGTTCCCACCAGTGTTGCCTTAGTTAGGTAGCAATTGGGAGTATCGCATGAAAATTATGAAGTAAATCCCGTGATTGGGGAGCGATGCGTTTTGAGAACATAATCATCATCTGTAAATTAACTACATTTAAATCATTTCATTGTGCTGTATTTTCATTACAGAATGGTGCCAAAGACCATACCCCACATAATCAAGCGAGGGCTCCACACGCAAGTTCATCCTATATCACCTCTAGACGGAGTCTGCCAATGAAACACAACTTGTATAAAAGTATAAAAATATAATATGTAAAAAAATACTGTTGCACAAATCTATGTAATATACCAATAAAGCCGTTAAATACAATTTTAGCCCGTGTTCATAACTTTTTCGCATATTTTATCTGCTCTCTTTTCAGCCAAGTTCCATGAGGATACCCAATCGTTTTCAGGGTTCACTGACAGTGTCAAAGCTGAAATTGGTTTTGGGCAATCGTAATGACTTTTATCGATAGTCTTCTCTACAAGAGTTCCTTTTCTCTTCTCATGCAACTTCTTGCAAATCAAACATTCAAATTCTTCTACAGTCTCCAACGAATCAAGTTGATTTGGTCTTTTCCTGTACTCGTTTATTAGTCGTTCATTTGTTATAATCTGACCAATCTTGTGCTCTAAATACTCTTCATACATTGCATCATTCTTCATCAGTTTCTTTAAATGCTCACTCATTATCTTTGGTGTTGGAAAATCCTCCAGCATAATAGCGGATTTTACATTAGGAAACCAATCTCTAATTGATGGCGATCCAAAATAAATAGGGACTGACCCAACCTTTATAGCACGCCAAAACTTTTCTGTTATATAATCGTCACAAACTCCATTCTCTATAGCTACAACAAACTTGTATCTTGCAATGAACTTAAGAAATCCATCATCACTTAAATGATTTAAGTAATCATTTGTAAATCTTGATTCCAATTGTTTATTATTCAAGCAATTCCCATAAGAATCTACTTCAATAAATCTCATTAGCTCCTTCATGTAGGCATCTCTTTCTGTTGATGTTTCACAATCACTTTGTATAAATAATACTGGAGCAATTTCTGTAAGTAAGGAGTTTTTTGCTGGTGTTTCTACAAAATATGTTCTACTTGTTATGTCCTCGAATGATTCCAAGTATTGCAATGGAAAAGGGACATCACTGTATCTGCTTAAAGTAGAAGAATAATTGAACAGTTTCAATATCTTCTCGTGAGACAACTCCTCACGATTTCTCGGTGATTCTTCATGATACAGCCCCCAAATAATCTCACCCGGTTTTCTAGGTAGTGGTAAATCTTCAAACTCAATGTTGCTTCCATAAAACAGATAAGCCTCAACATATTTTTGCTCACTGATATTTTTTTGACTATAAATATCACATTTTATGTTCCCTAAACATTTTTTGGTTTCCGAAGTGCCAGGAAAGCCTGCAGTCCACCACAATATCACAGGATTGTCTGATTTTTTTAGTTCACACGTAACTGAAAAACGTCCACAAGTCCAAAATATGAAACAAACACTCAAAAACATTAACACCCAGAATAATTCATATAGAGTCAATCTACAAAGTCTTTTAAATGTATTTATGCAGATTTTGAAAATTAAATTCATAACTAATGAAATGACTTTATAATTTTTATGGCCACTCTTAGCACACATTGCCTGTATACACTTATGCTGAACAAACTAATCTGACAGGAAGCTGCCCATGTTTTTATCTAACCACCTACACACTTATCAGTAGTTGATAGCTACAAAATAAAATACAACATTTTACTAATAATTTAATCAAAACGTCCAGCCCCTTTCCTTCTTCATGTAGTGAATATCCATTGACAGAGCAATTAATAAATCAAGATAGAAAAGTCCGTATATAGCTCCAAGCAATTTTCCAGCTGTAATAAGGCTTATGATTGCAAGTATTGTCATGATCAACTCAAATACGGCATAATACATTTCCGCTGCATTCTGTACTTGGTCCACTATATACAACACCATGAACATAAAGGACAGTACGAGGGTTGGTCCAGCCACTACGCAGTGAAACAAACCCATGGGTTCCACCACATGCGGAATGATATTGAGGAGAAGTCCCGTTACCTAAAAGTTAGATGACATGCACTACAAAACTGTGGTAACTGTTATGAGAAACAGGAGATATTTACTGTATTTTTAGCTGGCTGTTAAGTCATATAACTATTTAATTTATTATTGAATAACAGTGGATAGAGGCGTGCCTGATTCCCAATTCTTTGCAAGATTCCCCCAATTTTTTTTAACAGAATAATACTACTATTGCCTTAAATAGAATTTTATTCATATCAACAATAAAATCTATTGTTTCAAAGTATAACAAAACCCCTTTCTTTTAATACAAAATTCAGGTCTAATACCAATGCTATCAATAGATGGCAGTAAAAAAGTCCGTATAGGGATCCAGGGGCGTCAGAGCTTATTAATATGATTATTAGAGCGACAATATTAAAGGTAATTTGTGTCACAAGGTACAGTTGTTCGGCTAAAGCGTGCACTTGATCCACTAAGTACAGCACAATGAATATTAGCGACATCACAAGACTCGGCGACACCGACATGCAGTGCATAACTCCTGCACCCGGTATAATGAACGGCAGTATCATGAGAACCACTGATATAACCTAAAAAACACCAATCGTATTCACATCTAAGCAAAATTCTTTTTAAGTCTCCTAGCTAACTCATTTTTTCTGTGGTCATTCACAAATTGAAGTTACATTAACATTGTTTGTTTTTGTAATAAAACATTCAACATTTTGTTTTCCGAAACAAGCTAACGAGATGGCAATAGTGGACAAATAATTACAGATTTAATTCATTCTGCTACGATTTTCATAGAGAATTAAGCGTATGCAATCAAAAAAGTTATAACAAACATTACTTTTGAAATTAATTCAGTTAAAAAACATTCAAAACAAAAACAAAACTTTTTCCTAGTCCTAACACATAACACACACAAGCAATTTATTTTGACACTTGATTAAATATTATTTTATTTGACAGATGGATGACGGATGGCTTAATAGTGATGGGCTTTAACAACTTTATCGATATTTTTTTTAAATTTCAGTTTTGTGATATTTACTTAGCAAAATTTTTGTTTTTGTTTTTTACCCGACTACGGCAAAGCCAAAGGAGGGTTGTAATTAAAATTTATGCAATCACTGAAAACATTTTTGGTGACTGCATGAAGTCATGCAAAGGCGAGCATTTAAAGGCTGTAGTCTAATCGAAAAGTATATTCAAGAAAACACAGGAAAATATAATACGTTGGAAGTTATACATATTTTAAGGATAAATACATTTTGCGAACTACTGACAGTAGACAATAATTTATTTATAAGAATCTGAATTTAAGCTTAGTGAAACTGCCAAGGCGTTCGTATTATTTTTTATTTCGTTAAAGTTACAATGATGTATGTATACGATACGATAACAAAAAGAGAAAACCAATAGGCATTTTTGCAAACAAATATTATTTCCTGTCAGCTGCTCTAGTCTATCAATCAGAGTATTGTAGGTAATTCGATATCGAACGTCCTATTGACTAAAATTATGCACAACTAAATGTACATCCTCTTTCATTCGCAATCAAAAACAGGTCTAATGATAATGCAGTTAATAACGCAAAATAAAATATGCCATATATTAGCCATAACCAAACTCTGGCAATATTTAACAGGAAAACTTGTATAAATGCACCAAATACAAATAAAATTTGAAAGAACAGATACATCTTTTCCATGAATAAGGGAACTTTTCTTCGTAAGTACAATATTATAAATAGAAATGATATGACGAGCGTGGGGCCAGTCGCTATGCAGTACATGTGCCCACGTGGTTTTGGCAAAATCGATGACATTATTGTGATGATTAGCGAGATCGCCTACAAAAAAAAAACAAAGCAAATGTTTGATTTGAAGTTTCATTGTTTATACATGCCAATTATCTACTACCTACCTAATTTACTTTTTCCATTGGATTTTTAACTCGAAGCTCGAATAGGTCTCGTTGATCAATGATCGTGGACTGCCGGGGAATGTATAATTATTTATGCATGTACAAACATTTTGTCTCAGCTATTTTTTCAAAACTTATCATAATCAATATTGTGTCATTTCGATATAATATGTTAAACAACAACTTGCAAAAGTTGCACCAAAAGTTTTTAAGTACCGAGTGTGAGCGTTTTATTAATCGGTTAGCGGTTTCGTTAAAAGACAAAGGAAGATTTTTAGGATTATGAAAATCCTAGATGTTTTCATACGAATAAGCTTGAATAAGTCAAGTTGTTACATAGTTTTAATACTAATTATACTTACAAACTCAACCAGCTTCATTATAAATATGTTATATCTGATGAGTTCATCCCATTTTTTATCTACAGGCACAGAATCTGAAAACAACGGACAGTGTTTTAATCAGATGCCCATGATTATATATTCAAGTTGTATATTACTTAAAATTAGAAAATTAGCTACTGTTAGGTCATGATTATTTAGTGTACTTACCGTTTATTATCATGTCAGACATCTTGCAGTATTCTGTTATTTATTTGTTTGCCAAAATATTACAACATTGCTCAAAGGTGTGCTTCTTATATATTTACTCGGCTGTCTTTGTACTAAGTAAGGTCATAAATCCGATAAAAATTATATAAATAAACATAAAAACCTTAACCCTTGTATTATTAATGCCAGTGTCAAAATATATCTTCTATTTTTCGTCCTGTCTTAAAATGTGCCATAGTGATCGTATTATATCCTTTTGTAAACTTTATTTTTAAGCTCGGGAAAGGTCACAAGCAACTTATTAAAAGGCCTTTAGGTGGTTTCTACTGGCTTCTACGTATTATTTGAGTGTATGTGAATAATGTGAAGAAAAACTTCTTATATCTTAAAAATCTTACATAACAACAGCAACTTCGTATTTTTTATGGAACCCCAAAATAGCACCCAACCCTACCTATTCAGCTTTAAAGAATTCTCTCGGGTTATCGGGTTTTTCTCGGTAACTCAAATAATACTCTCATACGTGTAAACAAGTAATAATGTCCATTTATGATCACTGATCAGTCCCGCAAGAAAGATTTATAAAAGTTCCCTAAAATGCTAAAACATAATGGTTAAAATACGTTACTCTTTTTAAAAGTTTCTTGAAATGTAAATTTTTAGTTATAGTTTTTTTCTAGAACAACTACAACGCCGTGGCAACCGTATTCTATGTATGTCCTTAAAAAAACATTCCAGTGTCTTTTTGGTGTGTCTCAAACAAACCCGAAACGTCGGATGTCGGAATTTGTCGGATGAGAGGCTAGCACGAAAATCCCTCCGGTGTATTTTAATTAATTCCATGAAATGTTTATTCTATCATTGCACAAATTACTTCGTTAACAATGGAAGAAGAAGACCCTGTCGTTAAAGAGGTAAACTTTCATTAAACACAGCATTTACAACGTGGTAATTTACTAGGTTATGTTATTGTGCGAAAAGTTGGTTCCATGGTATTTTCAGGGGTGGTTTCTTGTTTTAGATACCGGTATACTTATCTCAAGCTTTGGCCAAGAACCTGTATGTTTACCAATATCCTGTGAGACCGGCGAACAGGGAGTGGAAAGATGTCAAAGTGACCAATGCTTCAATTAAACCCAAGAACCAGCTTGTGCGAGTCGAGGTTGGCTTGGACACCTACGGCGACAAATACTGCTTTTACAAAGGGGAGCAGATAGCTCTGAACACCGATGGACAACAGGTGAGCCTTATAAACATTGCTCCATGGTTGATTGACCGAGGATATTGATACATTTCGCAAGCATTTCACTATATGTAATTGCAGACTGTTGAATAAATATCTTTTATTATTATTATTATTAATATTCCTTTGACTGAATAAAAAATGTTATTAAGAAGAGAAGAAACACATTTTGTTAACCAATTTGTTGTTAGGGCACTTAAAATAGTATGAAAGAAACTACATTCTATCCTACTAATATTATAAATGCAAAAGTTTGTGAGTATGGATGTTAGGACATTTTTAAAGAGCTAGTGTCTCTTTGCTGGTGTCTTTTGAATTTACCACTGCTACATCCAAGGATGATTTCAATAAGCTAAATTACTCATGTAAGTTATCTACTAAATAATTGAGAAATCATAGAAAAGTTGACCATAAAATATAGGTCTCCTAAGTTGAGGGATCAACACTGACTTGAAAACATTGCACAACATTGCATTATGATTTTCTTTACCGATAACTTTTTATCTGTATAGGAATCATCAAGGTATGTCAAAGACAAGGACCGGGAAAAAAGCCAATATTTCCACAGCGGCACCATGGATAAGATTGTCTTCGAGAGCAGTTCCCCCTGCCCCGACACTCGGCATTATGCAGTTGCCTTACTGCAGGATAAAGAACTACACTGTACACCTGTTAATGGTAAGCTTTACTAACTCATTGATTACGTCTTTTTATATATTGAGTTAAGATTGTTATGTGGATACGAAGTTATCCACATTTAGTACAGAAAGTTGGGATAGATACACTCAGCCAAATGGAACCTTTTCATAATCAACATCAGAATACTTTGACTTACAGACTCAAATTATCAAGCTGATCATTATATTGTGGTAAGGTTATACAATGGGCCAGGTTTCCATTCGGTTGACCATAGATAAATGTAAGTGAAGGTAATAGTTTTTAACAGACTTCAAAAGAAGGAGTTTCTCAATTCAACCAATAATCATGGCACAAGTGAACTGTTTTTTATAAATTTCTCAAAGTTGAAGCCATTGCAAATTATATTTTACTAGCTGCTGCCCGCGGCTTGGCCCCCGTTTTAGTCTTTCTTTTTTTAATTTTTGTTCTATTAAGAACACAACAAAAAAGGATTATCCGATTACGTTGATTAATTTTTATAGATAGATAAATAATTACATTTATTCTGTTGAGTGTCCCAGTGACTACTAGTTACTATACAAGTTAGCGGCTACTGTGATGCTGGGACGTTCGACGGGTTAAAAGCAAAATCTAATATCAGTATAGGTTGGACTGTTTTGCAAATCATACATTATCCCTGCTAACATAGTATGAAACAGCCTACTAACCTTCAGAATTTACAGGTATTGTTCAAATGAGGCCCTCCTGCTCCTACTATGACAAGCAAGACAAGCGGAAACATGACAAGAATAAAGCTGAAAATTCTGATGAAGAAGAAAAAGAACCAGAGGCTCAACAGGTACGGAGGAGGGCTCTGCTTACACTGGCTTATAGATATTTATAGATAATGGTACGGAATCAACTCAACTCGCACTTGACCCGGTTTTTTAAACTGTTTCGTTTATTAGGTGACAGTAAAGTTCGCCCGTCAAGAGACGGAAGTGGCTAAGAAGGCGCGCGAGAAGTCATTCGACACGATATCGCAGCGCCTTGCATCGGAGCCCTGGTGCCATGCGCTCTGGAAGCACTCGGACACCGATCAGGCTGAAGTGAGTATGAAATTAAATTAACTGTCAATGACCTTGAGAAATGCAACTACTGTTTCAATGAACACAAAATATACGCTACGTTACGCTTGTGAGAAGCGGAATATATATATATTTTTTTTTATTGTTTATTCAGGAACAAATGGTTACATTTCAACAAAGAAACTTACATAACATATTCTTAAAAAAACCAACAGTTCCATTAATCGTAAAATAAAAGTTTACAAATCATGCTAGCACAGAACAAAACAGCTAGGTATTACCTACATTTGATACTATACATTTAATATAAGTACAACAGTTTACCTACATACAGAAAAGCAATGACAATGTGACAACTTTGTATGAAGAGGCTACTGTAATTCCATCTTTAATACTTAAATGAATCAAATCAATCAAAGAGTAATTTCCGTAGTGAATCTCTGTATCTCGGCAGTGATAATGAAAAAATATCTAAATTCATAAAGCCTTCATTATAATCACGGCAAGCTCGTCTGAAAAAAGTGTTACGCGCATAGTTCGAATGACAAAAACTGACTTGGAAAGTGGAAAAGTGACGTGAGGGGATACAACGAGGGATTTTAAGTTTAACCTTAATAATAATAATATAACCTTTATTCAGATATGAAATAATATGATTCAAATTTTAAATAAAACTATGGCGTCTGCCTTTTATAGGCCTTTGCCTATAAAAACATTACATATACAATGGAAAGTTGTGGAAGGAGCTGTGGGAGGCGAAGGCCTTCCACAGCTCCTCTCCATTGTATGCCTTTGTTGTCCATCCTGTACCTGCCAAACTTTATTTCACCACTCCATATTCTAAAACCACTTAGAAGATGGAGTAGCGGAATAGTAAGGTAATTATTTTGTGTTCATCGAAATGGACCTCCGCCAAGGAACGCCCGATTGAATAAATTAAAATATTTTGCTGTTCGTCTGTCTGACAAGGGGGGCTCTAAAAATGATGTAATCGGTGTGACGTACTTTGTGGACGGCCCATTACTGGTGTTTGTATAGTTGGAGCGGCTAAAGCTGTTCAGCGGCACCACGGCGACGGGCTCCGCGCTGGCGCTGCGCGGGCGCGAGTACGTGCGCGCGCTGGTGCCGCCGCCGCCGCCCGACGAGGCCCACGGCGCGCCCGCGCACACGCCGCCGCCCGTCGATCAGCTCAACGACATACTCAACAACGGTATGCTGCATTCCTTACTAATCAAACAATATCAATCTGTTATAATGTTTGCCATATTGATCGTTTATCATACTTAATTTTCCTCTGAAACCATATTTTTTTTCAGGAGCATTGAAATGGCAATTGGGATTGTTCATTTTTTTACAACATACCCTGATTTGAAAACCATTTCGAAGTATGGGGCTTGCGAACTGTTTTATCTTACTGGCGTTCAAAAATACTCCAGGATTACGGATATTTTGCAAAATAGTAGATTGTACAACAAGAGCATAAAACAAGCCATTTTACCCGAGAAGTTCATATAGCCACCCGAGCCGGTACGGCGAGGGTGGATAGACACGTCGAGGGGAAAATGGGTTTTATGAACGAGTTATACACTGCTTTTCACTTAGAATGCGAAGAAACAAAACAAAAACATTGCAAAAAAAGAATTAATATTAAATGTGACATTGGAACAATTCGATATATTTAATGGTTTTCCTGGCAAATTGACTGTGTTAGGAGTCAGTGTTATTTCCTCTTCACTTGACGAAGTTATTGAATATTAATCGTAAAACAGTAACAAATTGCAATATAAATCCTACTAAGAGAAAATAAGACGTTCCCGCCTGAGTACCCGCCAATTAACTTTTTTTTTCTTTTTTTTTAAACGCGATACTGCGGTAAGGTTCGAGTAGGCAGGCAGGTGTTGATTTATATTTTAATTTTTTTATTTTTCATGTAGTAATTTGTTTCAATAATATCTTGTCAAATTATTGTTACCTAGTTTTAGGTACTAATTAAACAGTTTAATAGACCGTAAATTATAATAAAACAAAACTTAAAAAAATAAACAAAATATGCTGTCGTAAAGTTTTAGTGATTGTTTGTGGCTGATGGCACCGGATTGTCGCGGTCTTAGACGAAGATTTTACTTTATGCACAAGAGCATAAAATGCCATTTTATGCAGCCTACATCCAGCATAAAGTCGAACTTTTTGAGCATGAGAAGTGAAAAAATTATTTGACCTTTATTCGACCTTACCGAGCGGCTGTTGGTAGTTCCAAAAAATAAATCGGCAAATATCTAGTTTGTCTATTAAATTTATATGTCAACTAGTTATCAATGTCACCCAATGTCAGTAAAGTAAATATTGTTTTGTTGAAAACTTAAAATTGTCGGTCAATTTAAAACGAAATAATGGAAATTACAGAAAATGCTTCGTTCCAACCTGAAATAATAAATAAAAAATAAATAAAATAAAATATAAGTTTATTTACTAAAAAGTTTCACAGAATTAAACATGTTACCTATGACCTTCACACTAGGCTGAGCCTGTCTCGTGAGGTCCATTCGTTACAGTTACTTGTTAACATTGATGGTCCAACACTGTTCCCATGCAAGATGGCGACTACATAGGTGATTAAGGTACGGACTTAACTTAGGGACCTTTTACATCCCTTTTATAAAATGTATTAATTGTATTAGGTAAGTTAAGTAGAATTTAAGTACTATTGTAAATCTATTTTATTTTGAAAAAATGACTTTCTGCCAAGTTTCTTGCGGCGCATTCTTCTTGGCAATGATGGTCTTTCCGAATGCGCTGGTAGATTAAAAAAAAAGACATGTAAAAGAGCCCTCGGCGGCCTATTTGCAAAATAAACTTTTGACTTTTGACTTTTGACTTTTGAATAAAACTAGGATTCCTAAATGTGGGATGGCCAATCCACTAATATAATAGTGTATATAATAATGACTCTAAAAACAGCTCCAAAACAATAGTTCGCACGGATCCGAGAAGATTTAAGAGAAAAGTGGTGTCGCGAAGTAAATGTTGAATACTTCAAAGTTTATAAGTACACAATATTGTTGCGAGGATCATTTCGATGTAAGTAGGTACCAAAACAAAATGCCACATACTTCCACATTCATAAATTTTCAACTCATTATAACCATGATCAGGATTTAACGTAACATACAATAAGCTTGTAGGTAAATCAAAGGTAAACAGTATATTTGACATTAAGATGACAGTCACAACAGTTATGACAACTATTTTTTTTTAATTTCCAAAGGATTGTGGGAAAATTGCCTTTTTCAGCCGGCCGTATATAATTTAAGAAAAGTCGTATCTGATTTTTTTAAGCAATTACATTAATTAAATTAAGCCATAAAATGACAAAATATTTAAATTAGTTTCTTAAAATGTTCCATATTTTCTAAAAAAAATATAAAAAGGGGGGGTTAAAAAAAATGAACAATCCCAATTCTGTAGAACTGTATAGGTTAGGTTAGTTTTATAACAATCCTGAACAATTAACAGTTAAAGAGAAAAAAAGAGTTAAGGTCGATGTGCGCCCTTTTTTCGCGGTAAGGCGCCGAAAAAATGGCGCCGAAAGTGTTTATACGGTGACTTTTTTAGGCGCCGAAATTTATGGCAAATGATCATTATGACAAATAATACATTTATGGCATACCAGCTATTGCCCGCGACTTCGTCTGCAATGAATTCGTTTATCGCTATCCCGTGGGAATTTTCTGGGCTAAAAAGGGGCACGTATTTGAATATCGAAAATTAAAATGTCGAAAGTTAAAAAGTCGACGGTCAAAATATCGAAAAACAGAATGTCGAACGATCATAAGGTCGAAATTCAAAATGTCGAAAGTATATATTCTCGAATGGTACAATTATCGAATGCTTAAATTTCGAAAATCTGAATATCGATAGCAAAATTATCGAAAATCAGAATATCGAACGATCATAAAGTCGAAATTCATAATCTCGAAAGTGTATATTATCGAATGGTACAATTATCGAATGCTTAAATATCGAAAATCAGAGTGTCGAACGATTATAAGGTCGAAATTCAAAATATCGAAATTATATTATCGAATATATCTGATGCAGTCGCCATCGAATATATCTGATGCACAGGCAACATAGGTTAGGTTAGGTTAGTATTGCGTTAAGGCGCGAAGCGCCTCAACTAGGCGGAATAGGAGCTCCGCAAAGCGGAGCTCCGTCGACTTTTCTCGTAGCTATTCAAAGTTATTTTTAAGAGTTTTTAATGATTCACGGTTAATCAATCGATCGATCGGTATCGGGAGCTCAATAAAGGTAATCGCGGTTCACATCCCGTTTATAATATTTCGAAAGTTATTTTTGTTAACCCTCTAGTGCATGAAGTATGAAAGATGGGTGAAAAAAAAATTATGTTGCTGTAAATATCTTTATTATTAAGTATATTTGACAGAAAAAGTTCAAAAAAATAAAAAAAAACTTTTTGACGTGACAACGTCTTATAAATTGGTTTGCCGGGTGACACTTCAAGAAACTGCGTTACGCTCCGCTCACGTTATGCGCTCACAATGAGAGCGAGTGAGAGGCACGCGGGCATGGTTAGCCCGCCTAAGAGCGAGAGAGACAGACATAAAAAGTGAAAGGCACGCGTCCCTTCCACTCGAGCACAGTTAGCCCGCCTAAGAGCGAGAGAGACAGAGCGAGAGAGAGAGAGTGAGAGAGATAGGCATTTATTATTATTAGGCATTATTTTACCACTCAAAGTCGTTGTCACGTAAAACTTTCGCCCGTATACCGACTTTACAGGCAACCAATTTTTTTAGAAAAGATATTTAGAGACGCCATATATGGCTGCGTATGCATTCAGTCAAAATACAGATCAGTCATATTTGGCTTCGTATGTACTGTCCATCAAAATACTAATGGATGCGAAACTCTGAAAAGCAGTTTCTTTTTCATTATAACACAACAAAACATTGCACTTCTATTCTAATATTTTGTGTAAGACCTATACGAACAGTTATTTTGGCAAAGTTGATGACTTTTGTTCCATTTTGGCAAGTGATCTATGGAATCCATTCGGGCGGCCATAAGCAGCAAATCTTGATGCCTGGCTAGTCGTTTTCTTATTTTTTTTGGAACCATTCCTTCCATGTCAATTAGATTTGGGGTAATATCAGGTCGGACCGACATGAGCGTGCCAGGTCGACTATTTAGATGTCGGAGTGCTGCAAGTTGATCCAGTAGCGCTCTTACAGGTCTGCCCCGTCACCCCCGTCTTTTGGATACTAATCCCACTTTACACAAATGTTCGGCAATCGCCAATTTAAAATTGTAAAGCGGTAAATATATCTCACTGTTGCACCGACGCCACAAAAGCCAGGCGTTTACCACACACAAATCAACCATGTGTTATTAGTTCCATAAAAATGAGCACCGTCCGTAATTTGAAACTAATAAGAAAAATATCAAATAGTTACATAGTTATTTGTATTTTACCCATACGAAGCCATTTATGGCTTAGTAATAAAAGTGTTAAAATATCTAATTAATAATAAATAATTACTTAAATCAAGAAAGTATATAATGCTTAAAACAACAGTTATAAAATCATTATAAAAAATATTTCGTTCTTAATTTACCTTCTGTTGTGCCTTTTATTATAGTTCAAAAATAAATAATACTAGCAATTTGTCGTTGCGTGCGCCGATTGCACTCAGTGTGATAATAAACCACCTTATATTTTAAAATGTCGAAGTAAAAAAAATCTACCGCTTTTATTCAGTGTTAGTAATACAAAATGTCTTTGCTAAGTGACATAAATTTTAAAACTACCCTCACAAAAAAACAAATATAATAGCAACCATTAATGGCTTCGTATGAACTAGAGGGTTAATCACACAGTTTACTTTGTCATACAAAACATTTAGTCGCATGAGAATTGAATAGCTACGAGGAAAAGTCGACGGAGCTCCGCTTCGCGGAGCTCCTATTCCGCCTAGTTTAGGCGCTTCGCGCCTTGACGCAATACTAACCTAACCTAACCTACGATTGCCTGCGCATTCTTGCAGATTTTGAAAATAGATATCTCAAGCTTCGGTTTATCGGCGCTAAACTATTTTAACTTTTAACCATTCGGCATTTGAGCTGTAGGAATGTGAGACGTCAATATAATAGCAGTAGATGTTAAGATCGTTCGCTATTTCAATTTTCGATATTTTATACGTTGGGTTTTTGATGGTCGATCTTTTGGTTTCGTTTTTAACATACATCGAGCATTCGATTGTAGATATTTTGAACTTTCGATATTTTAGCCGTTCGGTATTTGAATTTTAGGTATTTCAGACGTCGATATTATGATAGTAGATATTTAGATCGTTCGATATTTTAATTTTCGATATTTTAACCGTCGACTTTTTAACCTTAGATATTTTAAATTTCGATATTCAAATACGTGCCCCTAAAAAGTAGCCTATGTGCTATTCCAGACCTTTCTCTATGTGCCGAATTTCATCCAGATTCTTTGGGCCGTTCTGGCGTGATCGAGTAACAAACATCCATCCATCCATCCTTACATGCATGCATTTATAATATTAGTTTATGGCAAACGATTGAGAACCCTTTTTGTATTTGCAGCCAAACTGATGACGTTCAACGATCTCCGAGCGCTGATTCGCACGGACGAGGGTCCGCTCAGCGAGAGCGCGCTGCTGGCGCTGCTGAGCGGGCACGCGTGCTGCGTGCGCGGGCTGTGGACGCCGCGCTCCGCCGCGCCCGGGGGGCTGTGGCGCGCGGCCCGGGACCACGTGGTGAGTACAACTACAGGGCGCGCTGCTGGCGCTGCTGAGCGTGGTGAGTACAACTACAGGGCGCGCTGCTGGCGCTGCTGAGCGTGGTGAGTACAACTACAGGGCGCGCTGCTGGCGCTGCTGAGCGGGCACGCGTGCTGCGTGCGCGGGCTGTGGACGCCGCGCTCCGCCGCGCCCGGGGGGCTGTGGCGCGCGGCCCGGGACCACGTGGTGAGTACAACTACAGGGCGCGCTGCTGGCGCTGCTGAGCGTGGTGAGTACAACTACAGGGCGCGCTGCTGGCGCTGCTGAGCGGGCACGCGTGCTGCGTGCGCGGGCTGTGGACGCCGCGCTCCGCCGCGCCCGGGGGGCTGTGGCGCGCGGCCCGGGACCACGTGGTGAGTACAACTACAGGGCGCGCTGCTGGCGCTGCTGAGCGTGGTGAGTACAACTACAGGGCGCGCTGCTGGCGCTGCTGAGCGGGCACGCGTGCTGCGTGCGCGGGCTGTGGACGCCGCGCTCCGCCGCGCCCGGGGGGCTGTGGCGCGCGGCCCGGGACCACGTGGTGAGTACAACTACAGGGCGCGCTGCTGGCGCTGCTGAGCGTGGTGAGTACAACTACAGGGCGCGCTGCTGGCGCTGCTGAGCGTGGTGAGTACAACTACAGGGCGCGCTGCTGGCGCTGCTGAGCGGGCACGCGTGCTGCGTGCGCGGGCTGTGGACGCCGCGCTCCGCCGCGCCCGGGGGGCTGTGGCGCGCGGCCCGGGACCACGTGGTGAGTACAACTACAGGGCGCGCTGCTGGCGCTGCTGAGCGTGGTGAGTACAACTACAGGGCGCGCTGCTGGCGCTGCTGAGCGTGGTGAGTACAACTACAGGGCGCGCTGCTGGCGCTGCTGAGCGGGCACGCGTGCTGCGTGCGCGGGCTGTGGACGCCGCGCTCCGCCGCGCCCGGGGGGCTGTGGCGCGCGGCCCGGGACCACGTGGTGAGTACAACTACAGGGCGCGCTGCTGGCGCTGCTGAGCGTGGTGAGTACAACTACAGGGCGCGCTGCTGGCGCTGCTGAGCGGGCACGCGTGCTGCGTGCGCGGGCTGTGGACGCCGCGCTCCGCCGCGCCCGGGGGGCTGTGGCGCGCGGCCCGGGACCACGTGGTGAGTACAACTACAGGGCGCGCTGCTGGCGCTGCTGAGCGTGGTGAGTACAACTACAGGGCGCGCTGCTGGCGCTGCTGAGCGGGCACGCGTGCTGCGTGCGCGGGCTGTGGACGCCGCGCTCCGCCGCGCCCGGGGGGCTGTGGCGCGCGGCCCGGGACCACGTGGTGAGTACAACTACAGGGCGCGCTGCTGGCGCTGCTGAGCGTGGTGAGTACAACTACAGGGCGCGCTGCTGGCGCTGCTGAGCGTGGTGAGTACAACTACAGGGCGCGCTGCTGGCGCTGCTGAGCGGGCACGCGTGCTGCGTGCGCGGGCTGTGGACGCCGCGCTCCGCCGCGCCCGGGGGGCTGTGGCGCGCGGCCCGGGACCACGTGGTGAGTACAACTACAGGGCGCGCTGCTGGCGCTGCTGAGCGTGGTGAGTACAACTACAGGGCGCGCTGCTGGCGCTGCTGAGCGTGGTGAGTACAACTACAGGGCGCGCTGCTGGCGCTGCTGAGCGGGCACGCGTGCTGCGTGCGCGGGCTGTGGACGCCGCGCTCCGCCGCGCCCGGGGGGCTGTGGCGCGCGGCCCGGGACCACGTGGTGAGTACAACTACAGGGCGCGCTGCTGGCGCTGCTGAGCGTGGTGAGTACAACTACAGGGCGCGCTGCTGGCGCTGCTGAGCGTGGTGAGTACAACTACAGGGCGCGCTGCTGGCGCTGCTGAGCGTGGTGAGTACAACTACAGGGCGCGCTGCTGGCGCTGCTGAGCGGGCACGCGTGCTGCGTGCGCGGGCTGTGGACGCCGCGCTCCGCCGCGCCCGGGGGGCTGTGGCGCGCGGCCCGGGACCACGTGGTGAGTACAACTACAGGGCGCGCTGCTGGCGCTGCTGAGCGTGGTGAGTACAACTACAGGGCGCGCTGCTGGCGCTGCTGAGCGGGCACGCGTGCTGCGTGCGCGGGCTGTGGACGCCGCGCTCCGCCGCGCCCGGGGGGCTGTGGCGCGCGGCCCGGGACCACGTGGTGAGTACAACTACAGGGCGCGCTGCTGGCGCTGCTGAGCGTGGTGAGTACAACTACAGGGCGCGCTGCTGGCGCTGCTGAGCGGGCACGCGTGCTGCGTGCGCGGGCTGTGGACGCCGCGCTCCGCCGCGCCCGGGGGGCTGTGGCGCGCGGCCCGGGACCACGTGGTGAGTACAACTACAGGGCGCGACACGTAAGTCTAACGTGGAGTACGCCCGCCCGCGTCCCCTGCACACCCCCGCGATACCTTATTTTCGACTACTGCGCATCAACGGTCATCGCTAGACTTACGTGCCGGCACTTGTACTATTATTGAAGTGATATCTTCCCAGGTGAATTTCGCTTCGAGCCCTAATCTTTCAAAGGCCATTATCTCTATTATCGCAAAATCCGCAAGCTACCGTACGCGTGTGCCACTACAACATTCCTATTGAAAAACAAACTGTATCGTCATAGTATTAAACTTCAAATTTAATGTCACTGATATTCTAGATATTATTTTTAATTTTGAGGCTACTTTTCCCGTATTCGGCCTCCGCTAGCTGGTCCGCCCAGCGCTTCATGATCTTCTCCTTCTGCGTCTCGCGGAGGCGCTCCAGCTCCCTTGGGGCAAGGGACTCGCCCCGGGCCCTCCGCTCCACGCGCCCTCTATACGCGTCGGCGCTAGCCGACTCCCGCCACGATTTCCCAGGGGGGGGGGGGGGGCTGGGGTGCCAGCCAAGGCGCATGCCGCCGCCCACTCCACCGTCCGGTATGCCCGGCTTGCCCGCACCGCCATCACTCTTTGGGGCCTTCGGAGCAAGGCCCTGTTGGCGGGGGTTAGGGAGCCGGCCCAGATCGGTGCCCCGTACAAGGCCATGCTCCTAATAACAAAAGTACCTACTTATACTGGTTAATTGTTGTGGTAGTGGTAGTAGTAGTTGTTACCTTATTACTTCTGTTCTGTATATTTTTTCTGTTTTGATTGTTATATGTGATGTTCAATAAAGAGTTATTCATAAACGCTATAGGCCTCTACTAACTTAGCAATCGTTTTGTCCTTATCTGTGAAAGTTACGTCAATGTGACAGATAAGGACAAACGATTACTAAGTTAGCAGAAGCCTATAGAGCGTTTATAAATAAGGGGGTTATTGTATTGTATTGTATTGTATTGTATAAAAATTTGTATTTCCAGTTGTACCTCTTCACTCAGCACTCGTACATCGACCGGCGGAAGGTCGCAGCCGTGGTCCGTCTGCCTCCTTCAGATGTCCTCGATATCATCCGCTCGGTCGCCAAATATAACCCCAAAACGGGATGGGAGCTACTCCTACCGCCCGACGTAGCTTTCGAAGCTAAATACCCAGAGGTGATCCAACGACAGAACTTGTATTGGGAAGCGAGACAACGGTTGTTCAATGAGATGTTGATGGGGGAAGCGGTTCCGAAGCGCCAGAGGAAAAAGTCACAACGGGACTCTGTCAGTTCTGATATCATGAGCCCCAAGGCGCGATGCAACAGTGTGAGTGAGGAGGATAGTGATAGAAAACGTGCTAAGAACAAGTCGGTGGGCGGCGGGAAAAGGACTCGTAATTTTAGCTCGAGCAGTGCGCACGATGGTACGTGATTGTTTTAATGTAGTTAGGTTATCAAATTTTGTTGCGGTTTCGTGTTTTTGTTTGGGAATTTTGCGTCCGTTAATTGCAGGGTGTGACATTTACCCTGTAGGGTAATTCACTGGGGAAGTTTTGAGGATCGATTGTTTGCATCATTGTTAGTCAGTTTAAAGCATACTTAATTTATTACAGTGTCTAATGCAAGGATGATTTTCTTTGGACGAGTAATGTTATTATTTTATATGAAACAAAAAAAAATACCAGACAATACTTGAATATTTTATGTTTTTTATTGATTCTTAGGTTATTAATTACCTACATACCCTGAAAATATCTGCATCTAATTTTCTAGTACCTTATGTAACCATGGTTATATGTAGAAGATAAAAAAAAAATTGTACTCGAACACCAAAATATCGGTAAAACTTGAAAACGTAACGTTAAAAACGATTTTTAACAAATATGTTCAATACGGTCGCTTTTTACGATACGGAGATGACTGGCATGAATAAATTGGCGGTTACTGAATACTAAAAATACGACCCTAGGCCAAACCACTAGGTAAAACCAGAGGCGCACAACATACATACATACCGTCACGCCTCTTTCCCTCGGGGGTAGGCAGAGACTACTTTGTTCCACTTGCTACATTCCTGACATACCTCTTTCGCTTCATCCACATTCATCAATCTCTTCATACATGCTCGTCGGTTTCAGGTACTCTTGATCCGACCTTTTTCCAATACGTCCCCAATTTGATCACGGAACGTCCGTCTAGGCCTTCCCCTCCCAACGCACCCATTCACACTCCCCATATAAATCTGTTTAGTTAATCTACTTTCATCCATCCTCTCTACGTGACCAAACCAACTAAGCATACTCTTTTATATCCTAGTCACTATATCTTTCACACAAGCACGTTCCCTTATCACACTATTCCTTATTCTATCTTTCAATGATACACCTTCCATACTTCTTAACGCTCCCATTTCTACTGCATTTATTCTACTTTCATGCTTCTTTTACCATACCCAACTTTCGCTACCGTACATTAGTGCACAACCTTTTGAGTTTTTTTTTATGAGTCCAATTTTTTTAGCTTCTATAGCTATATTATATACCCCAGTGAATTATCATATGGGGTGTTTGTTACACAATAGAATCCCAATTTCCTTTGGTCGTCAGATTGAGTAAGGCCCCAATCTGACGAAGTTGTCACAGGCTCCTGACGTTATAGTTGCGCCGCTGCTACAAAGGCCCAAGTTCCAAGACAAAAACACGTATCACGTTGTTAATCGAAAGAAGGAATTGAACTGTGTGACTTGTATGATACTGTTTATGACTGTTTTGGTTTGTGCCGATGTTTTATTTAATCGAATGATTTACCTTGGTGACGTCTAGTTGCTCTGCTATTATTTTTGTAAATTGCAGGGGTCCTACTGCTGTTGATTGTAACGTTTAAACACAGGCTATATAAGTTTTAAAACAACATTGACTACGCAAAAAAACGTATACATGCTTTATCGATTTTTCGGAGTAGGTATAACTCCAAATATTAAGTTAACCCTATATAAAGCCCCATTTACTGGAGCATACTACCACAGATTCAAGAGCAGCTATCGAATGCATACCTAACGAAGGATATTTTCAAAGCTGGTCGTGTTTTCAATAATTACAATGGAAATTGTGACGCATATTAAAATCAATAAGGTTGAAATTCCAACACAGTGCATGTGGTCGCTAAATCGCCTCTGCCTTATAAAGGGTTAAACCAAAATGCTTTTAAGAAGTGTCTTAATCGTTTTTGATGCCTTATCTCATTAAAGGTTTCTCACATAAATACAAGTTAGGATGTTAAAGTCGTCAATGATTTTCTTCATACTAAAATGTAGCCAGAATCACCAGGATAAACTAACTTAAATAACGAACCATCCATATCCATAACCGTTAAAATTGTGTAACTTACAGCGGACGTACTGGGGGGTTACTCCGAAATTCGTATCACACCGTCCCTCTCACTCTCAAATTAATAACTATTAGTGAGAGTGGAACGGCAGGAAGCGAACTTCGAAAATGGAATTTCGGAGTATAAGGCCTGTGGAACATTATACATGGGCTGCTAACATTATATAACCCTTGCTTTGCCGTAGTCGGGTAAAAACTATTAAATTATGAATTATGATCACGAAATGCTGTGTTCCGGTGTGGAGAGTAAGACAGCCGGGGAAATTACGGGCACAAAAGGCATTTCATCTAAGTCCTCTAGGTTGGCAACGCATCTGCAATCCCTCCGGGGTTGCGGGTGTCTATGGGCAGTGGTGCTCGCTTACCATCAGGTGAACCACTTGCTCGTTTGCCTTCCTATTCACATAAAAAAAAAAAAAAAAAAATATATAAGCTTCATTGTTTCACCTCCACACAGGATTTTATTTTGATGACTTAATTATTAACTACGATGGCAAATTATTGTTATAATTATGTGTGCTTGCTACAATTTAAATTGTTTGTGTAATAAGATCAATAATGATTTACACAGCTAGCACGAGTGCGCTAGACTAGATAGAATAGCCGTCTCTTTTTAGTACGAACAGTAAGAAAAAGACGGATGTATATCCCGCTCGCGACCCAGCTCTCGCGCGCAAGCTAGACATGCTGTGAAGGAAGTGGACCTAGACAACTGTTTCCAAATGAGTCTACGACTAGTATCTGTACCCCTTATTCATCAACGCTCTAAAGGCTTTTGCTAACTTAGTAATCGTTTGTCCTTATCTGTGAAAAGTAAATGTCAATGTGACGGATAAGGACAAACGATTACTAAGTTAGCAGAAGCCTTAGAGCGTTTATGAATAAGGGGGTGTGTCTTTAATAACAGACCGATATGACGAGCTTACTCGTTCAGAAATAACCACGATTATGGTTCTAGTAAATCCAACCAAGTTTTTTTTTTTAAATCAAGCTGATCCATTAAAATATTCTGTATATAAGCAAACTATGTATAACTTATTGCGTGTTAGTTCATTTAGACAGCCATGTGATGTAAAATAAGGTTGTTACTTTTTTAACTGAAATAAACTATTATTTAATAACAGTTCTTTATTAACGTGTGTAGTCGAAGGCACTGATACGCTTGTCTCTGTGGAACCTTTTAAGACTAATTGACAATGATTTCTTTGGCAATTGTATGGTACGCCAATATGACATTTGCTGTGATAAGGTATCACGCTGGTACGCGATTCTGTTTTTTCGACTGCATAGTATAGTAACTATACTACGCAGTATAACTATATTATACTAACTGTTAGAGAGAGCGCATTAAACCCCTTATGTTCATTACCTATTAAAAGTTATTGGAAAGTAGGGTCTATACTTCATTTAATTTACAATGAGAAACCACAATAACATTATAATGCGTCTGGTCAATTATTTCTTAGCTAGTAAATAGTACAGTAGTGTAGTCTGGGAGCCGCAAAATAAAATTGTCTTAATGTCACTTTATTTGCGTGTCGTTAATTGTTACTCTAGTTACAATTAACGTTAGAGTCTAGTACAAATTGTAAAGAGATTACAGTTTACGAGCCGCAATATAATGTTGTGGTTTCTCATTCTAAATTAAATGAATTATAGATATTTCAAATGTAAAGCTAAGATATTAAAAAATGAAAAACGGAAATAGTAACGACAAGTTATTTATTTCTGACACAGAACAAAAACATTGATTACCGTGCTAGGTATACGGTGGTACTAAAAAATCTAAAGTTATAAACTACGCGTATAAAGAAATATTTGACTAAAGGTCAAAATAAGCGACTTCTGTTTGTCTTTATTGTGTTTACGCTAAACGTTTTCGGCGTTATAATAACTGACGAGCAAAAATAACAGAGTCGTTTTTCATACGACTTTGTAAGGGAAGTGAGCTGTTATTTTTGCTAGTTTATGTATAAGCAAAGACTGATTGTATCGTTCGGTGACGTTACTTTGTGGTGCATATTGCGGATCAAGTCATTGGTGTTGGAAGAGTCAAAAAACAACCTTATGGAAAAAGCATCAAAGTTTACATTTATGAACAATAATAAAGATTTCAAGTAAACATTTATTAATATAAACTACATTACTAACTGGTGCAACAGTATAATAAAATATAGAAAAGTCAACATAGCGTAAGTTTTAGTACAATGCAACAACTTTTTATATATTTATTCAGTGTTTTACTGTAACTAACAAATATATACTAAATTCATAATAAAATATCTAAAGAAGTGAAGTAGAACAAGTTAACATCAAGACATCTATATATTTATTATATATTTGTGTTAGTTATGATATTTATGATTTTTGAAAAGTAAATAAGATTATGATGTTAGCGTAAATTTTTAACACCCACGACGATTCGATATCGAAATCTGATATTGGTCGATACCAATATCAGATTTTTGTAAGATTTTTCATTTATAATTCAAATTATGAATTTAACTTATAGCAAATTAATATAAAATGGTATAAAATTAACACAATATCTGAATAAACTACCTAGTTATATTATTTGAACAGGATATTCACAGAAGGCTTCATTCAACATTTAAAACAGTAAAAATCCATTAAAAGTACAAAAACACTTAAAATAAAAAAATAATCTATAAATTGAGGTAAGGGAACAGGTACCATAATGCACCTTACCTCAGCTGTATCAAAGTTAAAAAATAAAAATTACACGATTTTAAATGCACAGGAAAACGAGTTTCAGTATTTTTAGTAAATTGAAGACTTAAAATATTGAGAACTAATTATTGAACATTTTAATTAACGGAAAATAGTAATTATCAAATGAGGTAACATTTAATGTGTCATCATGGCATAGCTCCAAATCGAACTAAATTTTGCACTTTGCTCGCAAGCAAAGGTACTCACGTCACAGAAAAAAAAGATCTCCTTGTTTTGTATAAGAGTGCCAATAATTTATATTTTTCTATCGTAATTTTGTGGAATAACCGTATCTGGCGTAACATAAAACTAATAAGTAGCTTACTGTATTGTACTGTCTTATTTTAATTATCTTTTTGGTATTTACAACAACAACATGGACATTTAGTGTGATTTTTACCTACAATCTAAATTCTTTGTAGTACGCAATAGATGTCGCTAGTGTCACAAAGTGTAGACTGAGTTAATCATGATGTCTTTAAAATACCACAGACCACGTATTTTTTTTTAAATGTGGAGATGCTTAAATCCATAAAAAAAGAAATCTGATTGCTGTTCAGTTGCAAATTGTTGTCGGTTTTATGCTCGAAGCTCCAAAGCATTTAATTACGCGGCGATATATACTGCCATCCACATATTATACTTCTCGATGTATTGCTAAGGTAAAAGCACCAGTTCTTGACTTTTTTTAAACACAGTAAATACTTATGGAACAAGCAGTACCTGCATACCTACTTCTCTGTGATATCGAGTATTCATATTATAAATAGAAAAAATCGAGTCTTACTCGTAGTTATAAGACGACTGAACCAGTGTGAAAACTAGTACTGCGTCCAAATCGGTCAAATAGTTCGGTACACTATAGATATAGTGTGGCGTGCCGAACTTTTTAATCACTGGATGATTCATACTACATATGACGCTGACTGTACAAAAAACTATTTTAAGCGTCAAAAACTGGTGCAAGTGTCTTAAACACTGGGATGACAGCGGACATTAGCACAAACTTCTTTGAGACAAACAAGTTACATCAACCTTCGTACTTTAAAATGTGAAATTTGAAGCAACTTATTAGTCACTAAGTACACAAAAGTTTACATTATATACCGGAAGCCAAATGCGACTAGGGTTAGGCTCAAAGCCACGAAACTGTTTAGCCGAGGTGCGCTGTTACAGAAGTCCAAATTGCATTTGTCGGCCATTTCCCCGAATTTGGACAAGACGTAAGACCACTCGCAGAGGCCGTCGCGGCAGTTTTCTAGCTTCATCGTTTGCCCGTTCTGGAGGAAGAGGACTTGGTAACGGTCCTTGATGCCGAAATTGCCGTTGGGGTCGCATCTGCGAAAGAAAAAATAACAATTGAGAGTCGGAAACTGGAAAAAAACTTGCTAGCTAGGCTGATGCATGCCAACCTCAACCACTAGATGGCGTTTGTATCATAGTGACTAAAACTAATATAGACTTGAATAAAACAGGAGTCGGCTACAGCTTTCTTGCTGTTATTACGAGATGGGTCTATTGTTTCAAGATTCGAGTATCAATGTGAAATCCATTCTTGTTGATATTCACTGTTGTTTCTGTGGCCGCAGCTAGATGGCGCTAGCATAAATAGGTACTTAAACATTCATAAATCACGTCTTTATCCCTTACGGGGTTGACAGAGCCTAAGGAAACAAGACTTAAAGGCCACGTTTAGCATGATTGTGGGCGTATAGGTGGAAAGGGGAATCAAAATAGTAATGGGTTGCTAGCTGCATCGCCAACATGATTTCTAAGATTTTCGCCCATTCCCTTGATGGGCTTTTACCATCTGCACGGGAAGAGAAGCAACAGGTACTTTCTAATGTTTTTTTGTTCCCAGACCAGCTTGGAAGATGCTTATGGCGCTAGCTTATTTCTATTTGGTATAGATTAGATTGGCTTTGGCCAAAAAAGCCGTGATAGCCTAGTAGTTTGACCTGTGGCCTCTCAAGCAGAGGGTCGCGGTTTCGAATTCCGGGCTCGCACCTCTGAGTTTTTCGGCATTTATGTGCGAAATTACATTTGAAATTTACCATGAGCTTTTCGGTGAAGGAAAACATCGTGAGGAAACCGGACCAATCCCAATAAGGCTTAGTTACCCTTCTGGGTTGCAAGGTCAGATGGCAGTCGCTTCTGTAAAAACTAGTGCCTACGCCATATCTTGGGATTAGGTTGTCAAAGCGGACCCCAGGCTCACTGAGCCGTGGCAAATGCCGGGAAAAACGCTAGGAAGACGATGATAGATTGGCTTTGGCCAAAATAGCAAAAGATTGTAAGTGATGATGCCTGATTTCCGTAAATTCCCATTTTTCTTACCGGTAAAGTACAGCAGCGATGTTGGCATTAAAAGGCATCATGGTGGAGGTACTCCACTGTCGGCTTTGCACGGGGGTGGTGTGGTAGTTGTCGCCGGTAAGAGGCACGTTGTCGTGGCGCGCTCCCAGGGCTGTCAGAAGCATCAGCAGCAGCGGGGTCTCAGCGAATTGCACAGACACGCGGGGTTGAACGGGGGCATCTGAAAAAAGGTATCACGTGGAGGTTGCAGTGTTAGTTTTGAAGTGATTACTTCTTATGGGAGGGCAATCTTATGGGAAAAGGGAAAAAATTGGCAGCGCCACTTGCGGATCGAAACGGCAACAAGCTGTTCTCATAGTATTTGACATTTTAACGCAAACACGTATTTGTGACCGAAAACTTACGGTAAGCATACTGGTTGGTTTTATTACTTTTATTCAACTAGCCGCGCGTACGCAGCCAGATGTAAGATGTCGCTGTGTAGGTAAACGTACCTAACGTGAGCTTTACCTGCTTTGACGTGATTGCGGAAGAAGTTAACGAAGTCTTTGATTTGTGTACAGCCGAGTTGAGCGTTGAGAGGAGACTGGTAGCCGTATTTGGCGTAGGTCTCGAGATCTTCAGCGTACTCGAAACGACGGAGGTCTTCACGTGAAAAAGCCTGAAAGGCAGGAAGTGTATAGGTATTAGTCGTAATGACGAAGCCACATTTGCTAGGAAAAAAAACGGAATTGTCTTAAATAATGTATCAAACACCCTTAATTAGGTACTTCGACGGTTCACCGATATCATTTTCGAATGCCTTAGGTTTATTTACCTTTAATTTCACAATTAATTATGTACACATTAGCATACCCAGCGAAATTACAGGCATTCCCAAAGCGCTTGTAGATGTCGCTTATAAAACAAGACTTTTCTGTAGCTCATCATAGATGGCGCTGATATAAAACACTCACTGCACACCAGGGCGACGGTTTCGTGATTTCCCAGGCTTTGTTGTACCGGCACATTTGGTATATGTGCTGTATGATGCTGCGGTCGATGTCGTAACTGAAACCTAACCGCCTGGAGACGTTTGCCACCATCTGAAAAAAAAAACGATTATTATTTTGACAATAAGAGTTTTCAGTGATTCACGGTTAAGTCAATAAAGGTAATCGCGGTTCACATCCCGTTTATAATATTTCGAATATTATTTTGACGTTCACGATCGCCATTTTTATTTTCTGGGTAGGTATATGACTTCAATTCTTGCACCTTGTTAGAAGAACAAGACCAGGGGCCTTACCATGTCGTCTTAATGCGATTCAGTTTAGGTTCGCTCGCTGTCAGATTCATACTAAAAGTGACAGCCAAAACTTGAGAACGGAGTCGGAATTAGGACGTCATGGTAAGGCTCCTGTAAGTTTTAGAGTTAAAATTAACTATAAGTCATTAAACCTCCGTTAAACCTATCATAGGATTCATAGGGTGTTCCATATGCCTAGTTTTATTAAACTCTCTCAGTCTCTAAAATGTCTCGGAATCCAGACCTTGGATAGCCCAGAGAGTCCAGAGACATTTGTTGGTCTTTCGAGCCGGATTAATGTTTCGGGGCTATCCTAGGTCTGGACATGGTATGGTTGGTATAAGTATAACAAGCCGCAATGTCCAACGATCTAGCCCCCGCCCCCGCTACTCTTTCACCCCGCGGTCGCCCTCCTGGATTGCTACTTGGAGTGGCACGCAACAAATACAACAAAAGTGACGTCATCAATTAATTTCTACTCTCACTCAATTGTCCGTATTGTAGCGACCTTGCGGTGGCCGAAATTATTAGGTAGGTCAATAAGCCACTGTGCCCACTGTTCAATTAGTACTAATCCAAACAATAATGAAACTAATTGCTCTGGCATTCCTGGTTAGTTGCCATGCCTTTAATAACATCAAATCAATTGTCGCTTACGTTTTTATACCTAAATATTTAGTACCTACGAGTCCTAAGAAAGAAATAGGTAATCTATTGTTTACCCACAACGGAAGGAACGCAGCGCAGACAGTACCTACTTATATAAACGCTTATAGCAAACCGTATTTCAATCCCGAGTCGTATGCAGTTATGCAGTCGTAGGCAGTGGCGTACCCCTTCTAAATAGTCCCCAGTGCTATACGCTGTTATAGATTTACGCTCACAATCATGCTAAACGAGGCTCTGTCTACCCCGTAAGGGGTAAAGACGTGATTTATGTGTGTGTATGTAGTAACTTATGTGTAACTTATGTGAGGAAGTGCAGTGCTCGCCAGTGTAGGCAGAGGGTAGGTGACGCAACACAATTTACAAATTTACAACCCACGCACTGTCCCCTGGCGACCCCCCACTGCAAGTCTAGATTTAATCCATTCTATAAGTCTATTTATTTTAGCTAGATACTAAAATGACATTACCTGTGTTGCCTGTTTTTTGCAATTCACAAATAGTGTTGTGCCACCACTATCGAAAGTTAACGATAAATTAAATTTAATATAGATTTTTGTATGTATAAGCTAGTGTAATAAACTAATAAACCTTTAAATTTGCTTGATTATGATACATTCGTATTTTTTCTTAAAATATAACATGACCAAACCTCTTGTATTCAGACCACAAACATTGTTGATGGTTTCTAGTACACCACTAAACAATAAAAGCTGGTATCATTATTTCACAATTTGACATTTGCAATTGTCAATTTAGTATCTAGCTAAAATAAATAGACAAAGTTAAGTAACTGGTCGTTCGAAATGTTCTAGAGCATTTTTTTGCTGGATAGTCGGGCCTTGTACTCTGAAATTAGAATTTAATTTAATGCTATCCCGCTCACACTGGTAGTATTTAAGATATACCTCAGAGAACTCCCGCTTGGACTCGAAAATTTCTCTCTGGGAATTTTGGGCAGTATTGTTGACTTCGTTGATCCATTTTTGGCAGCATTTATACGGCTGAAAAAAAGCGAAATACGTTGATTACTTTTTTGTCAAAAATGACATAATTTGGTACTAGTTAGTTACCAGTTTTTTTTTTGCTAAAATGGTATACACCGGTGATTAATTTGTTGAATTAAGTATATCGTAGTCCCAAACCACGTTAGATTTGTTTAGATGGTTTCCAATTTATATCGGCGTAGACTCGACCTACCCTGTTGCCGAATGTAATTTGTAAACCTTGATCAAATATGTTGTTTTCGTCTATTACTGACCGACAAACCAGTCTATCCGATAGACTGGCTAGTCGGTTAGTATAATAGACGGTTAACTTCGTCTAACTTGTAGCTGTGTAACATCTACAAACGCACAGGATGCAGTCATATGTTAGAGTAAGACGGGAATATTTCCGTCTTATTCTTTCATAATTGCGTCCCGTGCGTTTGCCAATGTTTGCCAAACGCGTGGAGCCTAATATTAAGGAAATGACGAAGCATTTGTATACTGCTGATTGTCGTACAAATGTATTGACTGTTGCCGATTCCATTCTTGTAGCGTTTCTTGACGAGGCCTGCTTTCTGGATAACATTCATACTTAATAGAATAATAAATTGGTGTATTACTCTGAGAAGTTTCTCGTCGTTGTCTCTTGGCACGGCCATGCGTTCAGCCTGCGCTCCGAACAGACCCTCGGTGAAGGCGCGGACGGATTCCGTGTAGCGCTTTTCATTCACAAACTTGAACTGGAAAGAGACGGAAGCACTATAGACGGGCATTGGTCATAATTAAATTTTTAGACGAAATGTGCCGAGCAAATTTAACGGGTCGCTTTTCGGGGGGCTTTGTATCATTCGGCGGAATTACTTTGTGGTGCATACTGCGGGTCAAGACAAGACATTGGTATTGAATAACATATTGTTCACCAGGAAAAAAAAAGCCGTGGTACTGGTAGCCTAGTCGTTTGACCAATGGCTTTTTAAGCAAAGCGTCTTGGGTTCGAAACCAGGCTCGCACCGTGCGAAATTACTTTTGAAATTTACCATGAGCTTTTGGTGACAGAAAACACCGTGAGACCTCCACACAATTATGAAGCATTTCAATGGTGTTTGTGAAGTTCCCAATCCACTGGGCCCGCGTGGGAAATTTTAGCCCAAGCCCTTTCGTCCTGAGCGGCCTGTGTCCAACAGTGGGACATTTATATGCTAGACTTTATGATGATGATGATGCGTACCAGGTAATCATGGTTGTTGGTGGTGAACAGTTTGGGGTAGCGGCCGAGCCACTCCCTGCCCAGGGTCTGTGTCTGCATGTAGCCCGAGGACGTCAGGTCTCCCGCGAAGGGCAGGTTCGCGAGGGAGTTCCATGACCAGCTCTTGAGGAGGGAGACGTCGCCTTCGCACATATGTGGCTAAAGAAAGAATAGTAGCAACAATAAAATAATGAAGGACGTAGGTAGGTATACATCAACATAAAAATATGAAACCGATTGAAGATATACGACAAGGAGGCAAGCGAGCAAGTGGATGGTAAGTGGGCCACCTGGGCCCTATTTTATAAAGCTACAAGATACAATTTAAGAGCGGAAGTCTCTTTCTGACCCATATCTAACACATGGGTGTTAGATAGAGACTTCCGCTTGTAAATTGTAACTAGTAGCTTTATAAAATAGGGCCCCGGCGATACCCGCAACAGTAGAGGATTGCAGATGCGTTACCGCTGACAGCCTGGACTAACATAGAAAACCTCATGTGCCAGTAATTTCATCAGCAGTCTTACTTTCCGCACCGGAACACAGCAGCGCAAGCTGATGCTTGGCGGCAGGATGAGCGAGTAAGACGATGGCAGTGATTCGGAAGGACCAGCAAGGACTGGAACCGGTTACCATTAAAGGGGTAGGTATTGGCTAGGGTATTTTATAGAATTGTTCTCACAAACCCTATCAATTTGATAAGCATGTTATCGGGTTACCCGAAAGAAAGTCTGACCGTACTACGGTTATTAAGATAACAGAGGGGCAGGAGGAAGCTCTTCGACAGTTTGTCCGATTGACATGAAATTTGGTATATGCAGGATCAGGATAGATGGCAATGAAGTATAGTTTGCAAAAAGTAGTCAGCAAAATAGCTTCCTTAGTCTCTCTGTACTTACGTGCTCGCGGTCGTTCCTAAAACCCGGAGTCTGGTAGTTGCTGATGACGTTCTCCTTGTAATTTGTGAGCCTCTCCAGTTCCGCCAGCTCCTCCACCTCAGGGTTGTGGGCGCCATGCCGGTTCAGCAGCCAGATGGACACAGGTGTGCAACCTGGTGACAACGCCTTGAGGTTGACAATAAATCTACGCAAGCTGTCTTGAAATTGTTCTGGAACGTTCCAGCAGATTGGGTCAGTTTGGCTAAGTACAAGTTTTTCATCGTAATGTTTGATTTCAAAGTTAAGGTGCGGCACACCGCCGCTTAAAAAACGGTGACGTTACGGAATCGCAACAAAATGTATGAAGAAACGGTGAGAAAACGTGACGCATACGACACGACACTGCGTATACCTACGCGGCGGTTTGGACGCACCCTTAAGTCACCCCTTTGCGTACTTTGATCATCGACAATGTATGGAAACATTTGTCAATCACAATTAAGTAGAAGGGTGTTTAGTTAAAAACACACAACACACACACACAACACAACAACACAACACACACAACAGGTAAAAGAGTTTGTGTATCTGGGCTCGGCTTTTACGACAGATGGAAAGTGTGGAAGAGATATTGAAAGAAGAGTGAATGCAGGAAACATGGTCAATGGAGCGCTGCGCGCCTTTGTGAGCAGTGAGAAGGTGTCAAAGAAGGCGCGTCTGGCTGTTCACAGAGGGGTGCTCGTTCCAACACTAATGTACGGTAGCGAAAGTTGGGTATGGCAAAAGAAGCATGAAAGTAGAATAAATGCGGTAGAAATGAGAGCGTTAAGAAGTATGGAAGGTGTATCACTGAAAGATAGAATAAGGAATAGTGTGATAAGGGAACGTGCTGGTCTGAAAGAAGATATAGTGACTAGGATAGAAAAAAGTATGCTTAGTTGGTTTGGTCACGTAGAGAGGATGGATGAAAGAAGATTAACTAAACAGATTTATACGGCGAGTGTGAATGGGTGCGTTGGGAGGGGAAGGCCTAGGCGGACGTTCCATGATCAAATTAGGGACGTTTTGGAAAAAGGCCAGGTCAAAAGTACCCGAAACCGACGAGCATGTATGAAGAGATTGATGAATGTGGATGAAGCGAAAGAGGTAGGATGTCAGGATCGTAGCAAGTGGAACAAAGTAGTCTCTGCCTACCCCTGTGGGAAAGAGGCGTGACGATATGTATGTATGTATGTATGTATGTGTTTAGTTAAACTAATCCAACCACCAGTTGAAGTATTCCGAATTAATTTTAAGAGCGTTTTTCTACTGAGCTGGCAACGTCGCATTTTTCGTATTTTTTTACGATTATTTTGACGAAGAACAACAAATGCGACGTTGCCAGCTCAGTAGGAATAAACGCTCGTCAGACACAGTGTATTAAGCTGTTTCCATTTTGCGGCACGAATTTTGAGCGCACAGTGCGTAGCTGTGTCAGCATATTGGAGCCAGCTATATAGATAAACGGCACCACGTATGTACACGGCTTGAAATAACAACGAGAAATAATCAAAGAATTTTTTTTACATGCAACGGAGCTATTTAACGCAAAATAACAAAATTTTAATTTAAGAAAGCTTTCTGATATTGTGGAGTAAGAGAGACGCTGACTCTGGGGAGCTACTTCGAAATTCGTCGTGTCACACCGTCCCTCTCACTCTCAAATTTATAACTATTAATGAGAGCGGAACGGCACGAAACTAACTTCGAAAATCGAATTTCGGAGTATAAGGCCAGCATTCACTACAACTGCGAGTAGCTGCAGAGCAGAGCATCCTGTCAAAGACCAGGGGCCTTACCATGACCTTAATGTGATTCAATTTCGATTCAGTTTAGGTTCGCTCGCTCAGATCCATACTAAAAATGACAACTAAAACTTGAACTGAGTGGGAATCGAATCGCATTAAGACGTCATGGTATAAAAGCTCCCGAAGTATCTAGTGTCAGTGCATTTCTTAAAAAAACATTTGATTGTGCCAATATACAAAACATTCAACTTAATTGGAAAAAGTGTCAGAAAAGCAAGTACCACAATTATTAAAAAAAATGCTACGAAAATAATAGGTACATCTATATATATTTTACTGACTGAGGTTTTTGACGAAAGTTTCGGCATCAAGACCATCAAGTTTGGTTTGGTTGCCAACAGCTAAAACAAGGAAAAAACATAATTTAATTATAATTAATGAGCGGGATTTCAGGATTATTTTAATTAAACCTAAAGTACCTACTAGGTACCCAATATTATGTTACCAAATGAACAGGCCATAGAAGTGTAATAAGCACTACAGTATTAAACCTTTCAATTTTGATTTTAATACACATTTGAGTATAATAAGTGGAAAGTTTTAGACTGCTGAATTTAATAAAGAAGGGTTACTACAAAGTCAGCATAACGCTAACAGAAAAAAATGTAGATAAGAAAACCATGGTGGTTATACACTTTGTAGTAGTAGAATTACATTTGAAATTTGCCATGAGCTTTTCGGTGAAGGAAAACATCGTGAGGAAACCTGCACACATCTGCGAAGAAATTCAATGGTGTGTGTTAAGTTCCCAATCCGCACTGGGCGCGCGTGGGAACTATAGCCCAAACCCTCCCATACACGGAGGAGGCCCATGCCATGAGGCACGCCGAATTACGCGACAATTTAATAATAAAAAAAAACTACAACAACAACAACAGCATGTACTTACTGAAATAGTAGCGAATTCGGAATAAAAAGGCTATAAATAAATAAATAAATAAATAAAGTAGTAGAAAGAACAGTTTTTTGGCGATATCTCCGAAACTATACTTACCTATAACAAGAGCGGCATTGATCACACCAATTTGTAAGTGTAAGTATTACTTTTTTACCTAATGGTAAGTAAAGATGGAGCCTAAGATGGAGTACACGAGCCTAGCAAGTGTCACCATGTAAAAGCAAATGTAACCATACTCAGATTTGAAGATGGTCCTAATTCTAACGTTCAGGGAACATTATCGACAGGGAATTCTAATCCTGCTATCCGGATAATGAAATGACGGACACGCGAAACTGCTTTGTGCTATTTTTTTCTTTAATTAGGTCCAGGATACCTATTGTGCACTGACACTGACTATAGTCGCATCAGATGCTAATAGTCACTTCAAGTTCAGTCGCTGATGAGGATAAGGTAGGGAGATTGGCGTTCCGTGAAAATTTCCGTCCGGCAACCCGGAGAAAACAAAAACACCTGACTATTATATTAAAGCGGCGCTTGAAGAAAGAGCAACAGAGATGTTTAGTAGAGAAATCCGGTGGTAATCGAGTTAGTAGGACGACATCAACACAACAAATCTAAAAACCAAAACCTAACCTAACCTAATGCCTATTTTCGCACAACATAAAAAAAAATGTTACATCAGCCGTAAAGCAAACATGAACATTAAATTAGTGGGTTTGACGTAATTTTAGGACAATGAAGTCGGTGTGTGGATAAAATCAAGGTAGACTTGATTAATTAACTTTGTGTTAACAATTAGCTGTCTGTCCGATCTTTCTGCTACGAATATTTCGATACTCCACGCCACGAGTGTGCGTTATTAAAATAATGGTTTTTAGACATTTTTGAAATACTTACGTCTATTTGATAGTATAACGTTATTTAGAGGTGGTACGTTCTTCATTTCCCTTACCTTCCAACTAGCTGACTCAGCTAACTTCGAATTTACAAATTCGGAGTAGGTCAGACCGACTCGTCTCGTGAATTTCGCAAACTCGTATCAAACCAAAACAGTCTAAAATGCGGAACACGCACGGAGATAAACAAATTCCTATGACCAAATGTAGTTATTGCCTGTCATAAGTTCTTTCAGTATTTAGTGTGCGGTCTGTGCAACCCATTTGAGCGGAAAAGCGATGTCGAAGCTCATCTCTATGCAGATGAGATACTTTAGGTCTAGGACACGCATTTATTTTTGCGCGACCTAGATTGTGACGAAGCTTCAGATATAACTACAACCTGACTGTCTCTTGTTTCTTCTTAGTCAAGCTGAACAAAAACAAACGACCACATACTTACGTCGGCCAAACTTGTCATGTTCGTATGTGTGGGTTAAATAAATCTTGCAATGCAAGTCTTTGACCCATTTCCAGTAGTGGTCAGATTGCCTGAACTTTGGTATATTATGTATATCTTAGGCCTCATGTTCGCCTTCCATCAAGTGAGATTGAGGTCAAACGTAAGCCTATTTTATGTAAAAAAAAATGATGAATGAATGTTCTCTAGTTTCTGGTGGTGCTCTTACCATCGGATGACCACTTGCTGGTTTACCTTCTGTGTCGTAATAAAAATGTAGGATGGATGTTATACAATCACATTCAACAAAAATACTCAGCAAAAATGCTTGTATTAAATATGAAATTCGTGACAAAAACTCACAATTTTATCAAAGTAAATTTCTGATTAAGTATTAAGTACCTACCTATAGCTATTTATGTTAAATTATATATACGATTTTGCTATCAGAGTAAATGAGAATTCATTTAGTTTTAATTGAAACCACCGACCTAATGGCTAAAATCACCAAAATGCCAAGCGGATATCCGAGAAATTATTCCCACAGCCCATTTTCCCTTATCGAAACAAAGTAACCGACGTGTCCATTTAGCACTGTCAGCAGAACAGACTATGAGCTCATCGTTTAGCCATTATTTTGCCACCATAGTGCATATTCTAGACGCCATAATGCGATATGCCAACGATATTGCTTTAACATCATTTCAGTGTCAAACAAGCAACCATCTTAAGTAGTGTCAAGCGCAACTTTGCACCGTTGTCTTTTCTACCAGAAATTTTATCGGCTGTCTGTTGAGTCGCTCTTATAATTGCTTGCATAATTATCGTAATATGACATGTGCCGCCACGGCAACATAGAACTCCTCTGTGATAAATTTACGTATCTAAAGGCCTTTGAATATAGGTTTATAGGTAGTATTATCCTAAAGTTACTGCATGGCAAGGGCCTTTTCTGCATCATACCATCGCTCTTCATTTGCAACGATTGAGTGTATTTTGAGGCCGCAATACGAGGTCACATAATCACATTGCGACGCACATGGCGAAGACAAACGGCATTGTGCTCACGAAGGCACAGTGAGCATAGAATTGTCGCTCATAGGTAGCTTAAAACACCTAGTAAACGCTTTACTATTTTTATGGCAGTTCCTTTCCTAGATCTGGGGCCTCAGCGACGACTTAATGCGATTCCATTCCGAACCAAAGTTGGGTCGCTCGCTGTCAGATCCATTCCAGAAGTGTCAAAAATGATAGCTAAAACGTAAAATTTAATCGGAATTGAATCACATTAAGACTTCATGGTAAGGCCCCTGTGATGTTATACTTATACGACGCACAAATAATGACATTGATCTAAGAATAAAAGAGAAAGATTGTATTGTTAAAGGTACCTATTTCTTGGTCGACTATACAAACAATATCAACTTTTCATTACTATTCGATCGAAAAGTGATCTACATTATCGAAGTGACATACAATCTGTATCACACAGTCATGTCTTGAATAGGCCCTGATTTCACGTCGGTCTATTTTTAACGTGTCTGTTAATTACAAAACGGACGTTATGTGTATCACGGGCGCTTGTAATAGCCCTGCGGTGTTTATTTCCTGGGAATGACGAATATTTGGCCTGGTAATGTAGGATGTAGTTGGATTTATGGGCTAAGACGCACGGATAGCTTTGAGATACAGACGGGTTAGAAGTAAAAGTTTATTTAGGAGTGTCAATAGTTTTCTATAGATCCATTTTATTGACGGTATTGCATTATCGGAGCTGTACTGTACGTGAACCTTCCTTAAGTCATTGGAAGTGGATTAAAAACAACATTCAAGATTTTATTAGGTCGGTACTTACATAAAGAACGGTTTATTTAAGGGATTTTTTGTGTTTTTGTTATGGAGAGAGATGTCTACTGTGACACTCCCCACCATCACGAATGAATAGGTAACTTTACTTTGCTCTCTTTGGAATCATCTGCAAGTTTGCTATTGCCACTTCTGAAACGTTAAAAAGATTGCTATCCCTGATATAGTTAGGAAAGACGGAACACGCGTCAAGGTTAACGATTCCACAGACGAATGACATTTGGCACGTGGTCTCTTCTTGACCGTAATGCGTAACGAGTAATAAATTCTGTTGAATAATTTGGTATGCATTGTGGAAAACGGTTTACGATCCCTGCGAGCTTAGTGGTCGTGGTCGCTCATTGCTCAGTGCATCAAGTACACTGTTTGACAATTTGTGCTTGCTTACAGGAACAGGAATAGTGAACCTTTTTTTAATCAACATTTTGTATCTAAATCTTAGCTGCCAACCACAGTCGGTACCATCTTAAGCAGGCTGTGTCACCGGGTAACCGATAATATGGCAATAATTATTTTTGATAAATTATTTTCAACTGTTTTTTTTAAAGCGGCAAGAGTTGAAAGAAAGAAAGAATGAGCTAAAGGGTAATATCGGCATCCCTAATGCAAAATATGAGCTTTGTAGGTGTAAGGGTTTGGACTGCGTTGACGAATTAGTCAGTCACGGCTTAAGGAAGCTTTTTACAGTAGATTCTAGTAAAGATATTAGAAATCTGATATTTTCAGCAGCTGGTGTATCATGAAACTGGAGCGAGGGATTAATGCTTGACGACGTTTCACGGACACAGATTATTCCTTTGATGTGTTTGCGCGCAATCGATTCAGATGTGACGTCAGTCTAAAGAATACAGGGCCACGGGTAAACACACTCTTAATGAGGATACGGGGTGAAATGTGTAAATAGGTCAGTATGGTGTCAGCTGATCTATATCTATGTATGCCTAGTAACTAAGAACCTATAAACACCTATATAGTAGTACCAAATCGTGGTGATAAAAGGAATGTAGTGCAATGTGCAATAGCCGAAGATAAGAGGGTTGAGAGGGTCTACTCTCAAATTTTAAATTCGAAGTTTGTATCCTACCGCCAGTCACACTCTTCGCGTAATGATTGGTGTGCGCAGCTGGCACGAGATTCGAACTTCAAATTTTGAATTTCGTACTAGCCCCCAAGGTTCTTATGGGTGGGAATGAGATTACATATGAGAGCTGTAAGTTCATACCAACTTAATAAAAAACACTAACTTAGGGTCACCCGACTAATACCAGACTCGATTTTTTTTGCGGCAGTCAAACCCCCTAACTTATAATAATAATAATACACCTTTTGCATGGCGATAAAAATTTATAATAAGCTTAACAGTAACATTAAGCAGTTGCCTTTAAAAATATTTAGACATAAACTCAAGGCATGGCTTGTAGAAAAGGCGTTCTACTCTGTGGCTGAATATTTTGCCTCGTTTGACCAAGAATGAATGTATACCTGATTGATTATTTTAATTTTAATTGTACCTACCTTTTTAAACTGTAAAATTTTGCATGCCAGTTACTGGTGAAATGTGTGAGCTCTCTAATTTTATCTGTGTTCCATCTTCCGTACCATGTTTCAAGCGAAATAAAGTTATTTGTATTTGTATAGCCCTTTTATTCCGGATTTGCTACAATTTCAGTACAATGTAGTCTTTTTAATATGAGGGTGCGACCAAACCGCCGCGTATACGCAGTGACGTGCCGTATGCGTCACGTTTTCTTACCGTTTCTTCATAGGTACATTCTGTTGCGATTCCGTACCGTCACCGTTTTTTAAGCGGCGGTGTGGTCGCACCCTGAATTATTGCGTAATTCGGCGTGCCTCATGGCATAGGCCTCCTCCATATATTGGAGGGTTTGGGCTATATAGTTCCCACGCGGGCCGAGTGCGGATTGGGAATTTCACACACACCATTGAATTGCTTCGCATATGTGTGCAGGTTTCCTCACGATGTTTTTCCTTCACCGAAAAGCTCATGGCAAATTCCAAATGTAATTTCGCACATAAATTCCGAAAAACTCAGAAGAGCGAGCCCGGGATTCGAACCCACGACCCTCTGCTTGAGAGGCCACAGATTAAACCACTAGGCTACCACTAAGTACCACGGCTTTTTTCCTGGTGAACAATATGTTGTTCAATACCAATATTACCAATGTCTTGACCCGCAGTATGCACCACAAAGTAATCTCGCTGAATGATTCAAAGCCATAATATGAGAAGCGACCCGTTGAATTTGCTCGGCACACTTCGTCTAAAACTTTAATTATGTATGACCAATGCCCGTCTATAGTGCTTTCGTCTCTTTCCAGTTCAAACCCCCTAACTTAATTTACCTACAAATGGGTGGTATGTGGTGTACAATAAGGTAGGTATATACAAGCTAGCGTTTCTAATTTAGCTATGGCATCATCATAGCGTGCATAATGTATCCTTTTTCATGCTGCCGTGACCACGGGACGCTCCGGCCTAATTTCGGGCATTTTTAGGATCCTTCGTGACATTATATGATCAGATATTTTAATGTCCGACACACCTTGCCAGATTTACAAGCTACCATGTTCTAGCGCCGTTTGACCTCGTAAACGCCTATTGTAGGCTAATCTAAAATGTTTATATACTTTTTGTATACATTTTAATAGGCTGTATACCTATACACAAAAAAGTAGAAGCTTAATATCAGTGCGAATTGTGCTTAATATATTTATTTTCGTGTTTTTGTTCGGGTTCCTAAGGTTAAAATTCCTTTGCACGTCACAATATTATAACGTCGATAAGACAGGCTGTCAATCAACCTGAAAGTTCGACTTTAGCGACATTTTCTTTTGATAGGAAGTTGGATGAAAAGTGGTTAGACCACTTATTTGGGCGACCGTACCTAATCTGTGGAAATACTGAATAATCCGTTTATTTTGCTACACTAAGGCCAAAGTCAAAAGGATGTGGATATTATCGGGTTATCGCACTTCCCCCAGCTACTGAATTGATTTCAAAAAAATCCTTTAGCTACTAAAAAATTCATTGATACCTATCGCTGTTAACGCCTGAAAATTGAACCTGAGAGCCGAGCCGAGGAGCCTTTCTAGAACGGATTACCGATGTGCACCGTATCTAAATTAGAAGCAGTTTCATTAAATTTTATACATTTTGCTGTTCTGCCGTGGCGGTAGAATAAAAGCGTTCCATAGACAAAAATACGTCTCTATATTTACTCGGCTGTCAAAAAAAAAACATGATTAAGGTAAAGGAATTCGATTGTGCCATTATTTTTAATACGAGCCTTGCGCCTTTGACACAAGGGCCAGAGTTAATGGCGATGTCATGTTGGATTTGCGCCAAAACCAGATTTTTCGATCGTTTAATAAAACATGTTTAGAAATGGTTCATGACATCACCTGGTTATAATTACCTACTATTTTAGTTATGCGTGGTTGCCTATTTTTTACGAGCTTGATTACCGCTTTCCTGTGTTTACCTACTCGTTTAAGAGTTGACAAATATTAATGCCCTTTATAAGTCCTCCCTATAAGCGCACAGACAGGTTAGGTATTAGCTATAGACAGATACGCATGACCTAAATGCCACGCAAGACCAAATAATGATAGTTGTTGCAGGACGCTACTTTTAGCCTTAGTTTATTTAAAATTAGATAAATGTCGCAAACTTGGTGTTTGTGAACATTTCGGTGGCTGCCATCTTTCTAATTACATATTCGTGACTTTGAATCTCATTAGTCATTACATTACACATTACGCTTCTACAGAATAAGACAAAATGTAACAATAGCAATGCAAAAACTTCGGTTTTGTTGGAAATGAAGTAATGAAAGAACGGAGGTGAATGACTGCAATATTCCAAATTGAATAAGTCCTTTGTGGAATCGTTCATGGTCATTATACTTGGTAGCTAAGTAGGTATGCCTTTTAAATGACACAGGCATCGATATACTTAATTACAAGCAACTCTTTGCCTGTGTAAGAAGTGAATTTGCCCATTTTACAGGACCTCAGCGTCAATCAGCACCAGTCTATCATCCATACGGGCTCTCTTTACTTTCTCTGGGTATGATGATCAGTCGATCAAACCGAAGGTACCAAAAACTAGGTAAACCAAAGCAGTGGACGGGAAAGATAACTGCCAGGGACAAATAGCGACGGGTAATGAGGCGGGTAACAACAAATATTTGAAGTGACGAGCACGATCACTCTGTAAAGAGTTTAATGAAGAAAAAGGACCAGTCGTAGTGTCTACCCTAGTTGTAAAAGTTGCGAAAAGAAATTTGGCGGGGGAAGGAATAGAAGCCGTCGACTAAAAGACGCCGAAAGACAGCTTCGCTTATAACTCCGATCAAAAGCCAGGAAGCTAAGTACTTACTCCGAAATTCGGAATTCGTATTCTCTTACTCTCATATTAATGACTATGAGTAAGAGCGGAACGGCACCAAACGAACTTCAAATTTCGTCTACCCTGACGGCTATCACGAGGCTATCACACATCAATCATCATCATCAGGCCTACTTTGTGGAGTGCTGCCGCCATACCTAATGCTGGTAGCGGTTATTTCTAAATGAGATTATCTCAAATTACAGCAGTTTTTATTCTTATGCCGGTTGGTATTATCTCCCAAATTCTATTAGTATTCTTATGCAGTTATTATTAAGTATTAACTTTTAGCGGGGTCGTAATTCTTACCTCGAATATCTTCTGGTCTTCTGTAAGCTATTTGCCTGTTGACGAAGTTGTAAGCTGTTTTCGTGCCGAACTGAAGGTATGGGTCTGCATCGGATACGAGGCAGGTGTCCTGGCTGTAGGCTGCTGAGGCCAGAGCCAGCAGCAGGAGTGCCCACATCATCTTAAAAAAAAACTTCACTTAAAATTTTCATTCATTTCAGAAGCTCACACTGGCGTTACTAAACGTCTGGGTGGGGGTCGTAGCAACTTCATTACATTGTGATCCCTCCTTGGTGTAAAGAAATGTATCTGCGTCCCTTCTGTGCACCAGGCTCAGTTGGCTTGGGGTCCCGTAGAGTTAGGTGGGTGTAGCTGTTTTACCACCCTGTTGTTACGGCACTGGAAGCTCAAGGACCCGATTTTTGAAAACTGAAAATGGCACTCGAATGTGGTGATAAATCGTGCTGTTTGAAGTTGCAGATCAGATGAAAATTAAAGCGCTCATCAATCTAGTCAACTAGTCGATAATTGATATGAGCTATAGTTTTGTAGCGATACACAGATTCATACCACTTTCGAGTGGTACTTTCGAGTGATATGCTTTCAAAAATCGAGCCCCAGATCAAATAAATATAATGACGTGCTTTAAAAAATTTGCTCCTAGAGCGTGTGAATTTTTTACTCAAAGTATGTGTTTGGATCTGTGATACAGATAATTTTTAAAATCTTAAGCTGCTTTAAGAAAACAAGTATGTAATCACAAAAGAAAAACAAAAGATTAATGACTTCATGAGTAACGAACACATAACATACACACTCTCAAACCTTCCCATTTTATGATCTGATGAACTGTCGGAAGTGAGGTGACCCCTCTTGGAACACGACACCACCAAGAAATAGCAAAGACATACATACATACATATATACCGGGTACTAGGGTTAGTAACTAACCGTAAGAATAACATTAACGATCTACAGGGTGTCCCAAAACTGGCACGTCACAGTGACTCCGGAGAAAGGTCAGCTTAAAAGGTATCAAATCGAACCAGGCTAATATGATCTCAGTAAAAGTTGCATGGTTTTCAAGTTATTACCAAATTTATGTTTTTACCGAATTTTCACTTTTTTGATACAAATCCAAATACAAATTCATTTATTTCGTCATCACAGGTAGATCTTGTACAGATGGTAGGTAGGCTACGATATCTATTTTTTTACTGACCTTATTATTTGCCAAATGCACGAGAGCGGAAGAGATGGAAATAATCTTTATCTATTTCTGAATCTGCATAACATTCTCAATTTATTGGCGTTATTTACGCGTTTCGTTTCTAGGAATTTTTTTCACGGCAGGTGGTCAAAATCAAAATTAATGTTTTGCCGATAATGTTGATGAAGATTATTCTCGGTCTTCTTTTCTACAATTTACGTTAGTTATTGACAAAATAATACTTTTGCCATCTAACTATTTATGATTCCATACACATAAAAAAACTATAACTTCCATTGCTTTTCGAGAAAATACTGGCTACTAGTATCAAAAAAGTGAAAATTCGTTAAAAACATTTTAGCTATAAGTTAGCCTGGTCCGATACCTCTTAAACTGACCTCCCTCCGCTGTCACTATGCCGTGCCAGTTTTGGGACACGCTGTATAAAACTTGTTGATCAATTGACCGGAAGTGAGAAACTTTTAGCGCTTTGAGATTATGATTCCACCATAACATAATAAAAAATATAGTTCATATACCTACTAATATTATAAATGCGAAAGTATGTCTGTCTGTCAGTTACCTCTTTACGCTTAAACCGCTTTAGTTGAAATTTGTTATAGAGATACTTTCAGTCCCGATGAAGGACATAGGATAGTCTTATCCTGGAAAATAGCACTATCCGTGTGCAAACGGAGTCGTGGAAAACGCGTGGTTATTTATAAATTACTTAAAAAGTTGATAAATCTGGAGATTTTAACTTTTTAGGCATACCTACATCTTATAGTAAAAGGGATATAATGTATTGTAGGTATTTTATATTCAGAGTATTCAGAGCCACCTTAGAACGTTCTCAAAGTTAGTGTCATAATGATTTTCCATTTTCCCCAGTAAGGTCAGGATTTAGTTGGTTCAATAGTACCTACCTATCTAAGTACTTAATTTACAAGTAAAAAAAATATAAAAGCAATCGAAAGTGAGGCTAAAGTTTGTATCGTATTATGCAGAGAGGTCATTTGGTATTAGGAGCCAATAAGTAATTCGTAACCACACTTGCATTGTAGGTACGTATCCATTGCTTAACAGCTAGGTACATAGGTAAATAACATTGTTGCTTGGTGTCTCACTGTAATTACACAAAGTAAATAATGCTAGCTTGAAAGAAGTCTCGCACATGTAAATTAAAATAAGTATGACAAAGTCTTTATGAAGGTGCGATAAACTCAATAACAATAGTTTTCAATTGTACATTGTGCTTGTGTCTACTAATTAACTAATTTAGAAAGTAATGTTACCTATCATTACATTCTAGAAATCAATAATAATAATACTTAATAATAAAACGTAAAAGTTCTAAACCTATTTATTTAGCTAAGTACGTAAGTAGGTACCTATTCGTAGTTCAAACAAGCAAGCTAACACTGCTTATAGGTACTTAAGTTTTAACCCGTTCAGGTTTATCCACCTAATTAATCCTACACTGAGTACTTACATAGGTACTCGTACAATTGTGTTCCATTGACAGAGATTACATACTTAAACTAACACAGAAAGAAAGATTCCAACGGTATACGAAAGAAAAACGCGAAGAAAAAACCAAAGCGTCACAACATTGGGGAACATCCACGCCGGCCGCCGAACAATATCGCAAACCACATTCGACCACTTAAAAAAAAACTTTAAAAAAGTAACTCAAACTTCGAAACAGTGCAGGTAACTTCACGGGCAATACCTTAAAAAGCGGGAAATGCGGGATCAGTGTATCCGGGTTGTCTATGGTTTGCGCGGGAAACGCGGCGTCACTCGCGCGCGATGGCGGACGAACTGGCATCGGATTGGATTGGTGCGGCGACGAGAGCAAAGCAAAGGTACGTACTACGGCACTCCCATGGAGGAACGAGATGCTAATAGTGCTACGGTAACGGTAACCACTATAGAAAAATACTCATGCTCTATTGAGTAATAAAGCAATGTGACTTATCTTACAAAACAGCTGGATCAAGGCCAATAGGTATTTAAAGTAAATACGAGTGATTACAATGTTCATTAAGCCGGCAATCTGCAAAGTTATTGCGAATTGTTATTTAGTTAGTTACTTAATTTACTTTTATACGGATTGGAACAGTCACAACTTTTGTGGTGCCGCGTTCAGTTAATACTCAAGACGCATAGGTTAATAACTACTATGACATCAGCGTTTATGTTTTTTCTCGTGTCTAATTAAAACCTGTTGCCCGGGAACGCATTTATGTGCGTACTATTCATTTGTTTACACAGAAATAGGTCATAAAGTTGAATTTATTAATACTTGAAGCTAAACAATAATTTTGATCAACACCCACCTGTTGTCACCATGAGTGCGCGTGTGTATTTAATACTCCAGCTATTTTTGCATTTCGCTAAACGCAAATCTACTTAACTAATATTATAAATGCGAAAGTATGGATGGATGGATGGATGGATGGATGGATGTATGTATGTTTGTTTGTTACTCAATCACGCCAGAACAGCCTAACGGATCTGGATGAAATTCGGCACATAGATAGAGAATGGTCTCTAATAGCACATAGGCTACTTTTTATCCCGGAAAATTGCGTAGTTCCCGCGGGATAGCGATAAACGAATCTTTGCAGACGAAGTCGCTGGCAACAGCTAGTTAAAAATATATTAAACTAGCTGTAGCGCGCGGGAACTTTTCTATTTTCCGCGATAAAAACTATTCTATGTCCTTCCGCGGGCGGGACATAAACTATCTCTGTACGAAATTTCATTAAATTCAATCACTGGTTTGGCGCGAAAGCCTAACAGACAGACCTACAGAGTTGCTTTCGCATTTATAATATTAGTAGGGAAGTAGGGATAAAAGACCTATCACGTGTAAAAATTTACGATGATAATTAAGCTTAAGGTCTCACTCTCAGTGTAAGTGATAAGTAGTCTCAGTGTAAGCATATTCTTACTGTATATACATATATGTATATACCTACTGTGGTGAAGGACATATTTAAACACTACTTTTGGACCCCACTCACACGTCGTAGGGCTTTGTGGATCGCTACTACCACCTTACTCTAATGCTGCCAGCAAGTTGCCACCAATCAACAGTGCTTGTGATCGACCTACCATACAAGTGTAAGTCGTCCAATCGGCTCAGAGGATGGTAAAGAGATGTGAAAACCCTTGAGGCCTCTTCTTGACGCTTTTTATACGTGGGCTGAGCTGTGGAATAATTATATTGATTGATTACAATTGGATCCATTCAGGATTGCTAGAATGCTAATTCACACTCATCATACATACTTACGTCCATCCTTTATTAAGTCCCGAATATTCTCAGAATGAGAGGGATCGGGCTATAGTTCCCATGCAGGGCCAGTTCTGACTGGAAACTTCACACATAAAATGGAATAACTTGCAAGTGTATGCAGGTTCCCTCGTGATATTTTCCATCATCAAAACTCATGGTAAATTTCAAAAGTAATTTGGCACATAAATTCTGAGGTGCGAGCCCGGGATTTGAACCGGCGAATCTCTGCTTGAGAGGCCATAAGTCAAACCCCTTGGCTACCGCGGCTTTATTTATCAATTTCACACTGCGAGTTATTCACGCGCTTGTCTTTACCTCAGAGTTATAATTGTATTCTACGTTTTTATTTACATGCATCCTACCGTGCATCCATTATGAAAATGACGTAAACTGTTCTATTTTGCTCGTGTGTCCTCATTACGGACAGTCTAAGGCTCATTAACTTCCAATGGAACTGTTAGAAAATACATTGTTCCCCTTGAAATATTCTTAGTATAGAGTGGAGATAAAAAAGGAAGAAAGTTAGATTACATTTTTCTTACAAGATTTCTGCTATTCATTCGCCATTAGACTGTCTGGCAGGTTCCAAATCCAAAGTTTGATTCGTGCTGTCTTGCTCACACAAATAGTCTTTACGAAAGTGAGAGGGACGGTGACATGATTGTCTAATGTCGAACTTGGTAATAAACCACCGGAACTTTGTATTTCGCGATAATTTCGTAAAACCCGTTCACAGTCCTTGTCATCGTAAAGGAAGTATCAGCTTTTTAACTCCAAGGGTTAGAGCTGGGCGTTGATAAGTCAGTCAGTCCGTCAGTAAATTTTTACTTTTCTTTTCATTTATTAAGATTACAAAAATATGACCAGATCAGATCATACAATAATTACAGTCCGTGAACTCGGGCCATGCCATTCGGGGTTGGTCTTGCTGCCCCACTCACTCTTATGAGTTGGATACTTGAATCGACCGAGTAAGGGAGATAACAAGACAAACCCGAATGGCATTCTAAGAGCTCATGGATTGTATCACACTGGGGGTAGCGATTAAGAGACTCGTGGTTGTTGTAAGTGATAAAGTAATGTGACAGTAAAAATAAGTGGTTGAGATGCGAATAAACATTAAACATCTACCCTCAGACATTTATTATAGACGCCATGATATTTCTAGTACAACGGAACTTGTTGCGATGACGCCATCGCCCTTCCTTTTAATCGGACGAGAAAAAACAACGTGTGGTCTCTGGTCTACATTTTTGTGTAATCCCGCTTTTTCACGCAAGTCATGGGTAATCTGCGTGATTATTATAATATACAGCTTCCAACGGTCATTGCACTGGGGGTCTACTCCGAAATTCGATTTTCGAAGTTCGTATCACACCGTCCCTCTCACTCTTAAATTAATAACTATTAGTGAAAACGGGACGGCACGAAACGAACTTCGAAAATCGGATTTCGGAGTATAAGGCCTGATGTTACGTAGCGACGTCTGTTCTTATCATACTTTGCCCATTTTGGTTGAGTTGAGATTGTTATCCATACTTACTAATAGTATGAATGCGAAAGTATGACTCTCTTCGTCTGTCTGTTACCTCATCACATTTAAGTAGTTTCAGTTTTGGGAAAGGAAAGGATAGTTTTTATCCCGAAAAATCGCATAATTCCCGCGGGAAAGCAATAAGCGAACTCTACTAAAATAAAGTAGGTATTCATTATGAATTATCTGGTAAAAAGTGAACATCCCGACAAAAGGTAGGACATAGTACTTCAGACTCTAGAACATAGACCATAATTATATTACCTTACTGACTACAATAAAGTAACAGTTTTTGCTGTAGGGATGTACCTAACCCTGACACTATATTTATGAAGTTGCGTAGGTACTAATTAGAGGCAGCCTCGGGTTGAGGTATCATAGTAAACAGGAACTAAGTAATATATTTTAGTTAGGTAATTTCTTTCGCGCCATGTGATTCTTTTTTCAAGCCATAGGTAGGCACAGTCGAGTTCTCCAATAACTATGCAGCCAGCAGTTCAAAAGTATCTAAACATGCGTCGTGTTAGAAGCAAAACCAACTAACTATCCCATAAAATTTGAGCTAGTTAGTTGGTTTTGCTTCTAATACGGCACACGCTTCTATGTAAGTAACTGAAAATAAGATCTAAGTATGTGTAGATATTTTTAAACAATACATAATCTGTATATATAAAACTGTTCCGTTACTAAGTGACTGACAGACAACGCACAGCCTAAACCACTGGACCTAGAAACTTGAAATTTGGTACACATATACCTTGAGTATCCCAGAGGAGCACTAAGAAGGGATTTTTCGAAATTCCCACGGGATATGGAATAAATGAGGCTTATATGTTTTTTAGTAAAACTGTAATAACTAGACTCTTCAAATTCAGCACACATGTAGATGATCGTAACACTAAAAAACTAATTTCAGGATTTTTTGATATTCCCACGGGATAAGGAAAAAATGGGATTTATATGATCGATTCAGAGTGACTGATTGACAACGCACAGCCTAAACCGCTGGACCTAAGAACTTGAAATTTGGCAGACGTATATCTTGAGTATCCCAAAAGAGCGCTAAGAAGGTTTTTTTTTAAAATTCCCACGGAATAGGGAATAAATGAGGCTCATATATTTCTCAGTAACAGTAATAACTAGACTCTTCAAATTCGGCACACATGTAGATGATTGTAACATTAAAAAACTAATTTCAGGATTTTTTGATATTCCCACGGGATAAGAAAAAAATGAGATTTATATGTTTCATTCAGAGTGACTGACAGACAACGCACAGCCTAAACCACTGGACCTAGGAACTTGAAATTTGGCAGACGTATATCTTGATTATCCCAACCCAAAGGAGCACTAAGAAGGGATTTTTTTGAAATCCCCACGAGTTAGGAATTAAATGAGATTTATATATTTCTCAGTACATAACTAACTGTTAACTAGACTCTTTAATTTTGGCACACCTGTAGATGATTATAGCACTAAAACATGTTCTCCGGGAAAATGCGAAATTCCCGCGGGACAGAATAAGTGCATTCAACTTCGGGGCTGTTTCTAAAAATCTAAATATAAAAGAAGAAACTGACTGACTGACATATCAACGCACAGCCTAAACCGCTGGTTCTAGAGATTCAAAACTTGGCATGTAGGTTCCTTATCTAGGGGTGCACTAAGAAATCATTTTTTAAAATTCGACCCCTAAAGGGGTTAAATGGGGGTCCAAAGTTTGTATGGGGAAATAAGATTAGACTATTTTATTCGAAACTTCGCAGGAGTATTCCTGACGATAAATGAGTAAACACCTCTTTCAGGTTTTTTGAAAATTCAACCCCTAAAAGGGGGAAATGTGGTGACAAAGTCTGAAAATTAACATGGGTATTTGTTTGTACGGTTTATCGGGTCGCTGATTACGAAAACAAAAACACACGTACCTATTTTTGGAAATTTCCACGGAGACGGGAAAAAACGAGATTTATATATTCGATTTCGTGTGACCCTAACTACGTAACTATAATAACGAGACTCTTCAAATTTCGTACACAAGTAGGTGATTACATAACTAGGAAAGTAATTTCCACGGGATAAGGAAAAAACGGGATTTATATACAGTTCTACAGGATCTGGTCGTAGAAAACTGAAATTACAGAAGTATTACAGACACTACAAAAGGATTTCCCGAAATTCTGACGGAAACGAATGAGAAAAAACGGGATTTTTAATTATACTGGTCTTAGAAAGTTGAAATTTAGCATGTAGGTTGCTTGATCAGTGTAGGGAAGCATTAAGATACAATTTCCCGACACGGGAAAACGGGACTATTCGTTTTACTGGTTGTGGAAAGCTGAAATTCGGCATTTAGGTTGCTTGATGAGTGTAGAGGAGCATTAAACAATTTCTCGAAATTCCCACGAGAACGGGAAAAACGGGACTTTTCGTTTTACTGGTTGTAGAAAGCTGAAATTCGACACGTAAGTTGCTTGGGGAGTGTAGGGAAGCTACAAGAGAGCATTTTCCGAAATTCTTACGGGAACGGGAAAAACGGGACTTTTCGTTTTACTGGTTGTAGAAAGCTAAAATTCGGCAAGTAGATTGCTTGGAGTGTAGATTAAGAGAGGACTTTCCAAAATTCCCACGGGAATGGGAAAAAACGGGATTTTTTGTTTTACAGGTCGTAGAAAGCTGAATTTGGCAAGTGGGTTGCTTGGGGAGTGTAGGGTAGCATTAAGAGAGCATTTACCGAAATTCTTACGGGAACGGGAAAAAACGGGATTGAAATAGGTACTACTGGTACCTACAAGCGAGAGAAGCCGCAGGCAAAAGCTATTTGAAAATAAATGAAGTCTACGCGGACGAAGTCGCGGGCAAAAGCTAGTCTATACTATAGATATTGGAGAACTCGACTGTAGGTACTTATCTTTTTCGTGTGCTACCAACAAATACTTGCGTAGGTATAGCAACGGTGCTGCTATACACGAAGACTCGTAGATTTATCAAAATCAACGCTTATATAACTTCATGTTAAAGGTTAAAAACATGTTATCACTATTGTACACGGTTTTAAACAAAAACGTTCCTTTTTTCTTCATATTTCTACTAAATAGTAATAAAAACACGGGCCGCATCGTGAATTGCACCTACTGCAAACCTACCTACACATAACGATTATTGGTCCTTCGAGCCGGATTAAATCTGGCACGTGCCAAGTATCCGTTAAACTATTGAATTCATCCGCTTACGAAATAAATTACACCTACAGAGGTCACATTATGTACCATTGTTTGCCTATTATGGATTAATAACTAACTAATTAAGTATGAGCTATGTAAGGCTGAAGAAATCGTTGCCTTCACGAGTATAGGTACTTATGGAGCTGCGTAGGTATTTATTATTAAACATCAACCTCTCATTGATAGATAACTTTATGGGGCGCACTAGCAAAATTTTTTTTTACAAAAATTAAAACGCGTCTGAGACGGGCCTAAAATTTTCAGTTTTCTATGAACTGCTCGGACCATAATACAAAGTCAAGATAGAGTCTAGCGGCGAAGTTACTAGGCGATGACAATATCCAGTACAATACTGGCACTCCACTTGGCGTTGCGTGTTCGCGTTACGCTATTGGTATCTTCGTCACATATGCTAGAAACAATATAGTGCATCCCCTTCATTCAAGCAAATATTTGGATAAATACGCCAAGTGGAGTGTCAGTCAGTATAGGAATAGATAATGTTTTTAGGACAGTGTATAAATAAAAAATGACTAACATTATTTTTCTAGAATTAACTAAAACCGGAGATAATTAATTTTTAACCCTTGAGCCAGGCACGATACCTAATTGTTTTTAACTTAGTTTATTATAAATTAACTTAATTATTTGTAACTTTCTTCATTGCTATTTTATAGTTATTGTTGTTGTATATTCAATAAATAATTTACAGCGACACTACTACTATTACTATCTAAAAAAATCTGTACTTAGTGGGTAGAACGAACTAACTCACACATTCACATGTGGATTCTACTTAATGTTCATGTCGGTACTCAACACGCATAGACACATAGAAGATGTTTGTGTGCGTAGCTATGCTTACCGAATTATTTTGCCGTGTGTACCTAAGCCATAGGCTATGGCCCATATAGCCATACGCTAAATTTGCACACGCACGACAAGACGTAGTATCGGCTTCACTTTTACGTCCTTAAAACAACTTTTTTTAAATACGAATGGAAACGTAGGTATTTGGCTAAAACTAAAATAAACATTAAGTATTGTAAATGTTCCTGCAAGCATCTAATCGTCATGAATATCGAATCATTTCGCAAATTACCCGGCGTATCAAGAGACCTGTGCTTTAGTAAAAACCGAGAGACGACGCTACGGCCTCATTGTATCGACGCAAGAAACTAGGACGCCACGAGATTGCTCCTTGCGACGATAAAACACCCACTGTTAGCCATGCTGTTATTATTCGCAACAAGCTTAGCACACTAGTTTTTATTGCGGACTAAATCTATATCCTTTTCTAACTTTGCATGTTCGTACAGGACGGATGTTTTATTATGTCCCCAACTGGACCTACGCCTGGAGTCCCGGAAAACATCATTATGGGATTATGGGATTTCGGAAATCAGGCCTTAATAAGTAGGTCCTGCTGATCTGCTCACACTGATAATCATTAAGTACTTTGAGTGTGAGAGAAATGGTATGATAGGTACCTACGAACTTATAAAATCGAATTTAGGAGTAGCTCCCCGGCCTTACTTATTGTCTCTATCATAAATGAAACTGCTAAAAGAATTTTTCAGGATTAAAGGCTTGAGGGTTTTAATGAGTCACTCAGTCAGGATCTTCCTCTATGCCATCTTTATCAGCATCGTTGGAGGAGAAAAGTTCTCGAGTGGCGATCACGAACCGGAAGACGCAGTGTTGGCAAGTCTCCCACTAGGTGGATCAACTAAATCTTAAAGGTTGCGGGAAACCGGGGACGCAGGTGGCGATTTGTCGTCCATTGTGGCGTTCTAAGGGAGAGGCCTTTGTTCCTTTCTTCAACAGTGGACGTCTTCTGGCTGATGATGATGATGACCTTTATCAGCTTACAATATACTCAAATCTTGCACGATTTTATCTACTTTGAACTGTTGGCTTCTTATTTGTGGTCTGTCGGTGTCTAGTCTAATTACTCCGACGTTGACTGTGAAAAGGTCTACAACAGTGGCCTAAGAGTTCAATTTGTTTGTATTTTCCCACAACATGCATTTTTAGCCAACGTTTATCTCTAGCAATACATTTATTACTGTTTAGAGCTAATCTGGTTTAACTTGATCTGTCTCTATGATAACTGTTATTTTTCCATGCAGCTTAAAAAACAAGCAACGCAATGTCATGTGGATTTTTAGGAACAGATTTCTAGGAACTTTGGCTAGACTAGGCACGGTAGGGAGGGTAGCGTGTCAGGCCAATGTTAAAGCTAACAGAATTTAGCTTACAGGCAACTAAATACGGCACCCGTAGAGTCAAGTATTTAATAGACAATTACACGCTTTTTTATTCGTGTCTAGTCTGGACTAAATAAAAACTGAAACTAAAAGTTTAGGCACTAACATTTTTACAGCCACAAAAGTAACTATTTAGTTAGCTAAGTACTCATCATAACAATATTCAACATAATTAATTATTTATTAACTTCAAAACAACGAAACGCATACACATGCTCGTAATACCGCATGACACTTCTAGAATTCAAAGTTTTAAAACTTTAAAAACAGTTAACTTAGTATTCAAGTCATTGAATCATTAAGTAGGTAGCAGGTATGTACACCTGCAGCCCTACTCAGAAATTGTAGAGTTCGTTTTGTGCCGTTTCGCTCACATTAATAGTCATTAATAGTAGAGTGAGAGAGACGGTAAACCACAAACTTTGAAATTCGAATTCCGGAGTAGCCAACGTGCACGTGCGACGTTACTTCCGTAGCCATTCGAAATTGAACTTTAAAAAATAATTTCCAAGGAATGACTCGCGTTTTGTGCAATGGAAATCTTAGTAATTTGAACCTAATTTAGAAATACGTAAGACTTTGATAGCGCTTAGCACACTTGTACCTTTTCGTTTTAAAGCGACGTAGGTAACGTACTATAAGATTGTCAAATATGTTAATTCGACAAAGTGATCCGTTATTTCAACGCTGATTGCATACGTTTGTATGATACGTATGTACTATTCGGCATGCAGGCCTCATACTGCGAAATTCGATTTTTGAAGTTCGTTTCGTGCCGTTTCGCTCATACTAATACTATTAATTTGAGAGTGAAAGGGAGGTGTGATCCCAACTTCGAAAATGGAATTTCGGAGAAGCCGTGTGCAGTGCAGCGTGCGGCCTCAATTTTCATGTGCACTGACCCGTCTGCAATGGCCGCAGAGGTAATTGGTGCGAACCAATGACCTCTGCGTCAGTGAAATGTGAGGAAAATTAAATGTTGACCTAGCACCACATTGCACCACTGATTGATCAGCATTTTATTAATGAAAAGCGCACATAGGTACGTATTCATTTGTGGATTAACGATTTCGTGATTTTTATATCCTAGTTTTTTAAATGGCTTACCATTGTTTCTTCCGTGTAATCTTTACCTATCGATCGAGTATAGGTACATAAACGTCGGTATGTTAAGTAAATAAATAAGAAAGACATGCAAATATTACTAAAACATACTTATTTCAGAAAAACTTTTAAACAATTTTAAATTTACCGCCCTAATGTTCGAAGTTGGAGTCGTGCTGTCCTGCTCGCGCTAACAGCGTCTTATAATTAGAGTGACATAGACGTCATGATCGAATTTATAATACTGGACTTAGTAGTTAGACCCCGATTTAGTAATGAAATTATATAAAGCTTATGAGAGATACATAACCAAATGAACCAGTTTCATAATAAAAATGGCGTCTGAAGTGAATGAGGCCAGAATATATATTTTACTCATTTTGGCAAAATGATCGCGTTCACGTTTGGCATGACAATAACGATGTGGCAGACGTTTAACATCTAGCCCATTTCATGTATATTTTTGCCTATGGTTTTTACAGACTAATATTGTGTATCATAAAAGTACTACACGTATGTATTTAGTTTAAAAAATCACATTTAAATTTTATTTAAAAGATCAGTAATTATTTTCAGAGATTTACGCACAATTGCAACAAAGGTAACGAAACGCAGTCAGTGAAAGGCAAGCATTGCATGCTCTATGGTAATTGTAATTTTCGTTCACTACTAATGGCGTGTCTTCCGGTACCACACGTTATAACGTCAAAATGGCTAAGAAAAAAGGTGATGATAAAGTGAACCCAGCCCCTCACAGTGATAATGAGGAGCAGAATTTTGACGAGGAGCCCAATTTTGAAGATCCGGAAGATTACGTGGACGATATCACCGATGAAGGTAAGTTTTTCGATGTATAGGTTGGGCCGGCCATATGCGTCGACCGCGCAATTTTCGCCTATTTTCTACTCAATTACACAATTTGAATTGAAGTATCAAGTATAGGCTGTGATTTGCAGTTCGTGAAACATTGTTTTGTGTTCTAATTCTGTTGTTATGTTATTTTGTCATGTAACATAACCTATAATTGACGTTGCAGAATTGTTAGCGGACCTGCTTGAGCAGAAGCCTGAAGAGTCTGATGGTTATGAAAATGTGGTTGTGGTGGATGGGTGCCCGCAGGTTGGGCCCGAGCGCCTGGAGAAACTCCAGAGCGTCATCGCCAAGATCTTTGGCAAGTTCGGAAAGATTGTCAATGAGTATTATCCCACTTCCGAGAATGGAAACACCACGGGCTATATCTTCTTGGAGTATAGCAACCCTCAGAACGCTGCGGAAGCCGTGAAAGCCACGAACAATTGTAAATTAGATAAGCAGCATACATTCTTGGTGAATCTGTTCACTGATTTCAAGAAGTAAGTACAAATTTTGCTACATATCCACGCATCTTTGTAAAATAAAATCACCACGTGACAAATAGAGTGGCGATTTGTTGTTCAATTCAATTTGCTATATAAATGCCAGTGACTTGGGTATTTGTTATTTCGTTTTTGTTTTGTGTTTATAATCTCAAATATATTGCAAACAGAATAAGAAATGTGCTTGCTTCATGCAGATTGTTTTTTTTTTTATTGTAACACTCAAATATAGTATGTTCACCTTCCAGGTATGCAGATATCCCTAAAGAATGGGAGCCCCCAGCGCCGCTACCTTTTAAGGTGCAGTCGGACCTGCAGTGGTACCTCATGGACCCTGATGCGTATGATCAGTTCCTGATCGGCATTGGTACAGGTGTGGCCCTGCAAGTATGGCAGAATGCTCTGCCAGAACCTTTGTTGCTGCAGGAGAGACCGGTAAGTTTTTTTTTTGGTTGATTGTATACTTTTTCACTGTTAGACAAGTGCTCCGAGACTGCCAGCCTCATTGGTGATCTCTTGAACAAAGGAGTGCTTGACAAACCTGTATATTTGTGCTGCATCTGATACCAGACAACTGTTTTCTTTGTCCTGTTTTTTTTTGTCTTTGTCAGTCGTAGGTAGGCACCCATCATTAACACTAGAAAGACGGCTATGCTTTTTTAACATGGCTCAGGAAAACTGAAGTTTGGCCTGGGATACCAGTGTCGCAGTGTGTCTGTACGGACCCTGCAATGTCAATGGGGCATTTGTAATGGCTGGTAGATCTTGTTGAATGTGTTGTACTGTTGATACTCATGTCAATTGTCCTATACATAGATATTTAAGGCAGTGTGAAGTGATCCTCAAAGCAATTGAGATAAATATCAAAGGAGCTAGTTAGCATGATTGCTGAAAATGTTATCGCATATGGTTTGACATACCAATGGAAATGAAAATAATATTTATCTTGCTAATCTGTTACCAAGGCAAAGTTAATTATTACCGCAATTTGAGATGAGAAGAAACAATGCTGCTTCATATTAATGAGTTTCATAATGGCTCATTAGATAATGTAATAATTTAATTGCTTATTTTAAATGACACTGCTTGTTTTGAACCTTTATTTTGATTTGACAGCAGTTAGCAAGGTATGTGGGTTAGAGCAAAGTCCAGTAGGCTTATTGTCTAACTCCCTCGCAATCGCCATCATGTTCATTTTAGCAGTTCATGTATGGCATTGCAAATGTATGAAGCCAGGGTGGGTCGCTAGATTTGAATAATTCACACTATCACAGACCTTTAACATCCAATTCTGTTTTCAGAACTGGACTGAGACGTATGCGGTCTGGTCTCCCCTGGGCACATACCTGGCTACTTTCCACTGGCGAGGCGTGGCCCTCTGGGCTGGGCCAAAGTTCTCCCAGTTCCAGAAGTTCTTCCATCCAGAAGCCAGATTCATCTCATTCTCACCGTGCGAGAATTACCTTGTGACATTCTCACCGAGCAGCGACAGGGGAGACGACAAGAAACTCATCATTTGGGATATTAGGTACGGACTGGATATTATACTTTGAATGGTTCTCTATTGATTTGCCGAAAATTTTATTGCCGAATATCATATCCCAACCAACGTTTGGCCGAATTTCATTTTGCCGAATCATCATAATGTCAACTTGTTAAAATTATTAGTTTCATTTCCCAACCTCACGTGCTTTTTTACATGGACACTTATTAAAATGTCAATTTTTATATAGCTGAATGGTATTACATAATAAACATTAATAAAAAAAAAAGACATTCTAAGGTAAAATAAAAACTATTTATAAATTTAAACAAACATGTTCGCGGCTAAAGGGTGGCCCAAGAGCCACCCCGCCACACCTAAACCTAAATTATTCCAAATGAATCAAGAGTTTTTCGGCCTAATGCTATTTGCCATGTGAAAGATATTCCAAAAGTAAAATCAAAATGATATTCGTCTTCATAAAAATTCGGCCAAATGAGAGGTTGACATACTAAAATTTGCCAATAAATAATTGTCAAAGTGAACATTCGGTGAAATGTTGGTTGCCAAATGGAATTCGATCAAAAAAAAATTCGGCGAAAAGGCAGAACACCACTTTGAATACAAAGACAGTAAAAGATCACTATGTAACAAATTATGTAGTGATCTTTTACTGTCTTTGTGCCACCAGAGACAAGTTGTATAGACCCACGTTTAGCAAGTGCAGGGCCGCTGGGTGGGACGACAAAGGGGGCCGAGAGGTGCGGGCGGCAGGCGCACTCCCCGCCCGCACCGCTTTTGGTTCCCTTTGCCGTCCTACCCTGCCCACCTGTACCCGCGCGTGAGGACTCAGTTAAGTGGTCGGTCTATAGGTAGTTTTATGGTATTACGACCCGCCCCGGCTTCGCACGGTGTATTATGCATGTATTATACATATAAACCTTCCTCTTGATTCACTATTCGAATTTTACGACCATTTTAACTCATGGTCAGCTTTTCAATGAACTCTTACAATATACACTGACGACGGTCATTTCCCATAAAAAGTAGTTTGAAAAGTGACCCATTATTTTTGCCTGTGAGTGTAATAAACTACTACAGGGACTTGAAACAGACATAAGAAAAGTTTGACGTCTTGGCCAAATTGCAACAGCTCATTGTTGGTCACACACATGTGTTTATTTATTTTATGTGTGATTTTCTACCATTCTGGTCTGGGAGCAAAGAAAAACATAGAATGTACCAGTTGCTTCTCTTCCCGCGCAGATGGTAAAAGCTCATCGAGGGAATGGGCGAAAATCATAGGAATCATGTTATAGGCGATGCGGCTAGCAACCCATCACTATTTTGATTCCATTTTCCATCTATATTCCCAGTCTTAGTCTAAGTGGCCTGTAGGTCTTGCCTTAGGCTCTGTCTACCCCGTGAGGGATAACATTTTATAATGTATACTATTCTTCTGTTCAAATAGGACTGGCCAAGAGAAACGCAGCTTCCCACCTCCTGAAGAGTATGTTACTTGGCCGATATTCCGCTGGAGCAAGGATGACAAGTTCTTTGCCAGACTTGGCTCCGACATGCTGTCGGTGTACGAAACCCCTGGGTTTGGTCTGCTCGATAAGAAGTCTATCAAAATCCCTGGTATAAGGTACAGTATAACATTCACTATTGTTTAAATCTTACTAGCTTCTGCTTGCGACTTCGTCTACGTAGAATTAGCAATTTACATGTTTATGACTATCCCCTGGAACTATGCTATTTTCCATGATAAAATGTAGCCTATGTTTTAATCTAGGGTACCAGCTATATTTCTTCCAAATTTTATCCAAATCCTTCCAGTCGTTTTAGCGTGAAGAAGGAACAAACATACACACCCACATCGTCACATGGTCACAAACTTTCGCATTTATAATGTAAGTAGGATTAGTAGGATATTCTCATGTGACTATCCATTTGTTGAATATATTTTTGCTGTTATTTATTTCGTACATAAAACCAATTGCCAATACAATGCAACTGCGTAAATAATTGATGTGATAAAGTTTTTTCACAAACAATATAAACTGATTAGTCATGGGCTTTCAATCGTTTTAACTGTCAGATAAGTGCATATCTAAGGATTGAATAATTGACCCTAAACCAGTTTTTACTCCTTTACAAATAATTAACATGACATGCATTTTACTTGTAAAATTAATTTGTCGTCTTCTTCTGTCATCAGTCTTATACTATTCAATAGAAAGAGATAGTGAATGCCATGGTGATCGCGCGCATGCAACAATAAGATAACTTGTCTATGAGAATCAGTAGTTGTCCAGTCTAGGCTAATTTACATACTAACGGTACAGGTCCACTTTCCTGTTCAGAATAACAATTATGTGAACTGGTTTTGAGATAGAACTTAGTGTTCTTTAGTTTTTTTTTCTAATAATATGATAGACATAAAAAGTTAAAAGCCGTGGTAGCCTAGTGGTTTGACCTGTGGCCTCTCAACCAGAAAAAGCGGGTTCGAATCCTGGGCTTGCACTTCTGAGTTTTTCGGAATTTATGTGCGAAATTATATTTTAAATTTACCATGAGCAAGAAAAATCTTGAGGAAACCGGACCAATCCCAATAAGGCTTAGGTTACCCTTCTGGGTTGGAAGGTCAGATGGCAATCGCTTCTGTAAAAACTAGTGCCTACGCTAAATCTTGGGATTAGGTTGTCAAAGTGGACCCCAGGCTCACTGAGCCGTGGCAAATGCCGGGAAAAACGCTAGGAAGATGATGATAGACATAAAAAAATTATCCTAACTGACTCATCAAAGCCAAATTTTGCATATTTCGCTTAACAACTCATGTTTGATGAATTTGGTCCTAAAGCCTTGTAAATGAGGCTGGCATAAAGCATATTAATTATACTTTTTTAATTCAACAGAGACTTCAGTTGGTCTCCGACTGACAACACCCTCGCGTACTGGGTCGCGGAAGACAAGGATGTGCCTGCCCGTGTAACCCTGCTCGAGCTACCGAACCGCACCGAGATTCGCTCCAAAAATCTCTTCTCCGTCGCAGACTGTAAGATTCACTGGCAAAAGTCCGGAGACTACCTCTGCGTCAAGGTTGACCGCTACTCTAAAGTCAAGAAGGACAAAAACGAGATCAAATACTCTGGCATGTATTGCAACTTTGAAATTTTCCACATGCGAGAGAAGGAGATTCCGGTGGATTCGGTGGAAATTAAGGAGCCGATTCAAGCTTTCGCTTGGGAACCGATAGGGTCCAAGTTCTCTATCATCCACGGTGATCCAGCGAACATCTGTATCAGCTTCTATCAAGTCAATACTGGGCAGGCACCGACTCTGCTCAAGAAGTTTGAAAGGAAGCCATTCAATCATTTGTTCTGGTGTCCTTCGGGACAGTTCATCGTGTTGGCTGACCTTGGGCTCACGGGAGGCGGCCTGGAGTTTTTGGACACCAATGACTTCACCATCATGAATGTTTCCGACCATTACCAGGTACAGTTCAAATTAACTTTCTAGTACTGATTACTTTTAACCGAATTCAGAAAAAAGGAGGTTCTCAATTCGGTTGTATTTTTTTTATACAACACAATAACTCTTTATTGAACACCACATATAACAATCAAAACAGAAAAAGGTATACAGAAGTAATAAGGTAACAATAGGCGGCCTTATCGCTACAGTGCGATCTTTACCAGGCAACCATAACATGTGTGCATTTGTTTGTTATATTATTTTTATTATCCGTTCTAAGCATACATTTAATTTTTTTTCTATTTTGGACGATTTGTCTTCAAGTGGACAGTGGACGTCCTATGGCTGATATGATGATGATGATAAGTACAAAAAATATATACACTCTTCATATATTCATACATTTTTATCGATTGCAACAGGTTTATTATAAGTAGATGTTAATTTAATAGTGTGTTTTGATTTGAGTTATAAAACGTGACTAACGACGAAGTGCCAGTTTACGTCACAATGCGAAAATTGAACGGTCACTAACCTTGATTTTCATAGTCCACTTGATGATACCACTTTACTTAGAGACATTTCGAATTTATGTTAAAACTAGCTGTTGCCAGCGACTTCGTCTGCAAAGAATTCGTTTATCGCTATCCCGCGGGAACTACGCAATTTTCCGGGATAAAAAGTAGCCTATGTGCTATTCCAGACTTTTCTCTATCTATGTGCCGAATTTCATCCAGATCCGTTGGGCCGTTCTGGCGTGATTGAGTAACAAACAAACATCCATCCATCCATCCATCCATCCATCTATCCATCTATCCATCCGTCCATCCATCCATCCATCCATCCATCCATCTATCCATCCATCCATCCATCCATCCATCCATCCATCCATACTTTCGCATTTATAATATTAAGTTAGATTGTAGCCTGGCTCGGACGGAAGAAGGTAGTTATCCCTTTTGTGTATGTCAATGCAGAAGAGTTATTGTGCTGTGGTGGTATTATGCATCCTTACACTGGCACTCCACTTGGCGTTGCGTGTTCGCGTTGCTATTGGCATCTTCGTCGCGTGCGTTAGAAACAATATAGTGCATACTCTTCACTCACGCAAATATTTGGATAAATACGCCAAGTGGGATGCCAGTATTACGATCTATCCACGACCAAGCACCACTGTGCAACGCTAACTTCCAGATTTCTTCTTTTTTTATCTTTGTTCAGAATCGAATTTCACCCAATTTGAGTCTGATTGACTTGGAATATGTAGAATCAATCGAACAGGATGACATACTAAGTGCAGATTTTTTTTGTAAATCTATCAATCTCATGTGTCTACTATTACTACGTTGTCGTTGGCGAAGTACACCTTGCGAGGGTTGTAAGCCGTTAACAAAAAAAGCTCGTGTTTTTTTTTAACAAAATATTATTAGGTATAGGTATTATCAAATGAATTTTACTTCTTGATTTTTATGTTAACTTTTACGGTTTTACCCCATTAGAAATTTAATTTCTAAACGATACTGACCTGTATTGCTATGGGTGGTGTAGCGGTATAACACGCATCACGGAATGATGAAGATCCGGGTTCGATTCCCGCTTTACTTTTTGGATTTTTCTATGTTCTAATGTTGAAATGTGTTTGTTCAGATGTCCGGCATCGAGTGGGACCCGACCGGCCGCTACGTGGTGACCGGTGTGTCTTCGCTCAAGTGCAAGATGGACTGTGGTTACTACATATGGTCCTTCCAGGGCAAGATTCTTAGGAGGTATGTACAAGTTTTACTATTTTAATCTTACTGGGATACCGCCAATCGTGTCTTCATTTGGTTGAATTAAAGAGTACAGAAGGATTATAGTTTGGAAAGAAAGAAACATATTTAATTTCGGTTCACAAGGTACCACCACCATAAAAATTATAATTGACTAAAGATATACAAAGGACAAGGAATAAAGGACAAGTTTGCGTGACAAACATGCCGCTACTTCCAGCGAATTGTCATACTATCTCACCTTATACAAAGACACTGTGGTTACTTACTCTTAGAGAATTGTTCTCGCATATTTGTTTTTCGGGATTTATGTGCCGAAATTAATTAAAAATTTACCAGCTTTTTGGTGAAGAAAAACATTTTCAAGAACAATTCAATGGTGTGTGAAGTTTCCAATCGGCACTGGGCCCGCGTGGGAACTATAGCCCAAGCCCTCTCACTTTGAGAGGAGGCCTGTGCTCAGCAGTGGGACGTATATAGGCTGGAGATGAGGAGATTTAATGGTCAAAAATAAACTTTGCTCACTTTATTATTGGCGTGCCCGAATTATATTGAAGCGTGCAAACTGGCACGCGTGTTATTGGTTCGCCATCCCTTGTCTACCCCGTTAGGGATACAGGAATAAGAATAAGAATAACTTTATTTCGCTTGAAATATGGTACATAAGGTGGTAAAGCACAATACATATTAGCAGCTCGCATGTTTCACCAGCATCTACATATGTAGATGCCAATCCAAACCATAATCCACAACCAGGCGTGATATGATATGTGTATGTACTAATCGTAATTGTTATTGCAGAGTGATGAAGGAAGGCTTTGCCCAGTTCCACTGGCGGCCGCGGCCACCCACCCTGCTCACTGACAAGCAGCAGAAGGACATCAAGAAGAACCTCAAGAAGTACTACTCGCAGTTCGAGTCCAAGGATCGTATGCGCAGCAACAAGGCTAGCAAGGTCAGTATCTCATGTTAATCTATACCACCATCTTCTTATTTGTGGCGTCTCAAGTCGTTATAGTGACGACAACTTCGTCTATGTCAAAGTAAAAAATCCAGCATCTTTCTCTGTACAGTCAGCGTCAAATAGTTCGTGACACTCAAAGTAGCCAAATAGTTTGCAACACGTCATTGTTACAGTTGAAATAAGCTCGTGTTGCTAACTTTTTGGCCACTTTGAATGTCACGAACCATCTGACGCTGTTTGTACCTCAATAATGTTTGGCCCTTTTTTTTAGCCAGGGCTATAAGGTATTTACAAATAAACACCTTAATCACAAGGTGATTAAGGTTTGCGGTCATAGTGACAAAGATGGTACAACAATTCAAAGTCTCCTAATAATAAATCCCCTTTCTTCTTAAATACAAAATGAGTCATTTAGCTCAGGGGTACCCAAACTTATTTGTACAGCGAAGAATTCGTGACCGGCTTAATGAGTAAGCCCTCCTGCCCGGCTAGCACGACAGCGCACAAGAGTCGCGTCGCGCGCAAGATAGATTACCCGTCCCTTTCTAGAAAGAACAGTAAGAAAAAGACGAGCAATCTTTCTCGCGCGCGACGTGACTCTTGAGCGCTGTCGTGCTAGACGTGCAGTGCTTATGGGCGTCCCACTCCGCAAGCAGCAATTTTCATCATCGCGAGCACGGTGTTGTTTTCAGGAATTGGTGGCCAAGCGCACGGAGCAGATGAAGAAACACATGGAGTACCGCGAGGCCAAGACGCAGGAGTGGAACGAGCAGAAGCCGCGCCGGCTCGAGCTCAGAGATTGTGAGTATACGCTTACCATTGACGTACAATAAACAATCAGTAATATAATTAACTAGCTGGGCACCGATTTTTGAATCTCACCAAGTGACAAATTGTCAGCGATATGACAAATTGTCACCGATTTTCAAAAGTTCGTAATTTTGATTTTGAAACTCATCGCTGACATTAATTGTCATACCTATGACATCAAGTCGAGTGCCCCCTCCCACTAGTAAGTATCTCACCGTGTGACATTTTTGAATTTGACATTGACACTGACGTACGCTGTGGTGCTTTTACGTTGAATACGTTGCTTTTTCCGTAGAAGAGTAATACCTATTGGCCGCTACTTTGGAAGATAAATAAGAGTAATAAAATTTCAGTCTAGCATAAACATAACACGACACTGACACTGACAGCGACTGAGCGACACTACGTTTCGTTTTACGTTTAACTCAGTTGATTTACCTAACTATTCAAAGTTTTAGTATGAGAAACAAAAACCGGTATTATGGTTGACACTATAATTATCTATAATTATTGGACGTAACTGTATGATTGTCTATGACTAACACTGCGAACAACTGCGATATATCTGCATGTTAGTAGACAGAGTGTGACTCTCAAAAATGTGACAGTTGATAAACAGTGACAAAAAACTCACTAGTGACATGACAATTTGTCACCAGTGAGTTAGTGATCATAGGTGAGATTCAAAAATCGATCTCCTGTTGCCCGCGCACCGTTCCCTGGACTGCGATAAACATTTCAAAACCAAAATCAGCTAAATCGGCCCAGCGGTTCTCAAGTTTATGCACGAACAAAACGCATTTCATTTTTATACTATAAAAGAAGATTAATCAATACTTATTCATAACAACGTAAATGTCAGTAATATTACAGATCTTGATAAAATTTCTTTTTTTTTCTCAGATGTGGACACGGATGGTCTCGACACCGACCAAAACACAGTTGAAGAAATTATTGAATTCTTTGTTAAAGAGGAACAGACCACCATCGAGTAGTCGCCATTCCGCTCCAACGTCAGAGGTCGGCTACCCTCGGATAACTGACCTCGAAAACCGGATATATCCGGTTCGGATCGTTCACAAAACACCAATTTCAACTAGATTTTGTACATCCATACTGTCACAATATCATCATGTCATCGGTTCAGTTTAACTTTACAATAGGCAATGTTTATAGAAATCATATTAAATTGATATGTTTCAAATGGATAATGGACTTTTAATACCTGTTTGTTTTATTTTGGTCCCACGATTGTATGGTATGAAATAAACTGTTGAAATTGAACGGGGAATTTGAATATCACCTTGCGTTTTGATTGGGTCTAAATTTTATTGATTTTTGCATGGTTTAAGCTTTGAATAATAACTTGTCGCAAGCACAAACTCGGCCGCTTTTTCCGAATTTTGTCCGTCTTTAGCTGCCTGAGAGCTGTTACTGCCGTCCTAATTCGAGAGGACGCATGTCCATAAAAACGTTTTTTTTTTTTACATTTCGGACAGATTAGACATCAATCTGTCATGATTTTCTCAAAACCTATGAAATTGATAGGATATGCATTCTTTCGAATTAGGACGGCAGTATAAAAACGCAAGAAGTTTAAAAACATGAGCTTCGAATGGTGTCGTCTCACTCACACTAACGCGCTTAATATGCCAGGATGTTCTTGGCAGTGGTGACTTGCCATCAGTATGCTTAGTGTATATACTTCATTTAATTTAGAATGAGAAACCACAATAACATTATATTGCGGCTGGTCAACTATTTCTTACCTAGCAAACAGTACAGTGCAATAGTTTGGCAGCCGCAATATAAAATTGTTTTAATGCCACTTTATTTGCGTGGCGTCATTGTTACTCTAGTACAAATCGTAAAGAGATTACAGTTCACGAGCCGCAATATAATGTCGTGGTTTCTCATCCTAAATTAAATGAAGTATAGTAGGCGGCAAATGAGTAAGGGTGCGACCACACCGCCGCTTAAAAAACGGTGACGTTACGGAATCGCAACAAAATGTATGAAGAAACGGTGAGAAAACGTGACGCATACGACTACGACACGTCACTGCGTAAACGCGGCGGTTTGGTCGCACCCTAAAACGTGGAGGGAATATGCGCAGTATGAAAAACAACATTATTTTCATACTGCGCATATCCCCTCCACGTTTGACTTATTTGCCGCCTACTATTAGTTTTCGATAGCGAAATAAGTCCGAAGAACAACGAAAGAAGCAAAAAAATAAGCAAAGAAGGGCGAAGAGTATTTGTATTGTATTGTAAGTCTCGATAACGTTTGCGTTAAACTGTGAAATACTATGAGAACTGTTTGTTGCCGTTTCGTTCCGCTAGCGGCGCTGTCAATTATCCCATAGTCATTAAGACGTTTAAACGCGAACGCGATCCATAGGTACGTTTTTCGTGACAAAAACTTACACTAGAGGCTAGAGCCTCTAGTGTAAGTTCTCGCATATAAAAACGTCTCGAACGCGTTCACGTAAACGTCTCAATTACTATGGAATAATTAGCAGCGCCACTTGCGGATCGAAACTGCAACGAATAGTTCTCATAGTATTTGATATTTTAACGCAAACGCGATCGAGACGTATATTTTGACTATTTTGTGACCGAAAACTTGCATACTGGTAAATTGCTGGTTTCCTTTCAAAAATTAGAGTGAGAAGACGATATAATATGAACTTTGGATTAGAGGGTTCAGAAGTCAAAAGTTTATTTTGCAAATAGGCCGCCAAGGGCTCTTTTACATGTATTTTGTTTTTCACACCACTTGCTCGACAATGGCTAATTATATAGCATGTAAACCTTACTCAAAGTAACTCATTATAGCCCTTGGCTCTAACCGGGTAATAATATTGTACTGAATTTCATTATAACCCGCCGGTTAGTAATATGAATCTCACTTCTCTTAGTTCTTATTGTTATACACTTAAAGTCTAATTTCGTAAAAATCGCACGGCTCCGAAAATCGAGATGGCCATGCCACCCGACCCGCCGCAGCGCCACCACCACCGAAACAAATTTCAAATAAAACAAAAGCCGCGAGCATTTGAGTCTTTGAATTAAAAAAAAATATCGATTTTTTTTATGTTTTTTAAAACTTTATAGCATATTATGTAATATCTAATTCAAAGAAATCTTAAAATATATTTTTTAATTTAATTATAAGCAATTCAAAATTGATAAAATTTGAAATATGACCACTTGACCGGGAACGGGCCATGATTGGTCGCCATGGCTGTGACGTCACAATGTTAAAGCAATTTCACGACAGTACTGGGTTAACGGCTGATTTCACTAAAAATATCCGAAATTTAACACAAAAAATATCTGCTGAAGTTTTTTTTATGAAATAAGGTGGCAAACGAGCACGAGTATCACCTTATAGTAAGTAAATTTTTGTTTTAGTCATGTGTAGTTAGGTAATAAAAGCGTAATCCTGATAATGTTTCTGATTTATGTGAACTGGATTGATTTTACTGGACCTGAGATTTCACAATAAAGTACCTAAGTACAGTGAAAGATACTGAATCGCTTACCTACCACTGGAATTTTAACATACACCCTGCCAGAGATATTATTGCTAAATTGTACCTATTAGGTAGGTTACGTGATTCAGTTTCTTCGACCGTAGGTACGTAAATTTTAATGGCTAGATTTTGTGGTTAATGAATGGGAATTTTTGCGGGTGTAAGAGCCTAACCTTGTTCTAGGTAGGTACGTTCGGATCGCTAGGTACGGTTAAGGTCAAAGATATCTTTACACTTTAGTACCTTGTCGTTGTAACTATATGTTTGAAGTTTCATATGAAGTTGTTAAAGTGCTTGGAGCGACAAGGCACTAAAGTGTAAATATATCTTTGACGTCGACTGTACCAGCATCTTAGTAATCCTGCCGCCAAGCAGCAATGCTTGCGCTGATGTGTTCCGGGTGAGGAGAGTAAAACAGCCCGATTTTGGCATAATTTTTTAAATCCAAGATGGCGGATGACATTTTGACACTATTGACACTTTGACACTAAAATATTGATGGGTGTCGTTTTTGAGTAATTTGGTGCTTCTGAGCCTGATTTTGACATACTTTTTTGGATTCAAGATGGCGGATGACATTTTGACACTTTGACACTAAAAATGTTTATGGGTGTCGTTTTCGAGTAATTTTGTGGCTCTGAGCCCGATTTTGGCATAATTTTTTGGATCCAAGATGGCGGATGACATTTTGACACTATTGACACTTATGCCACTAAAAATGTTTATGGGTGTCGTTTTCGAGTAATTTTGTGGCTCTGAGCCACATTTTGACATACTTTTTTGGATTCAAGATGGCGGATGACATTTTGACACTAAAAATGTTTATGGGTGTCGTTTCGAGTAATTTGGTGGCTCTGAGCCCGGTTTTGGCATATTTTTTTGGATCCAAGATGGTGAATGACATTTTGACACTATGGACACTAAAAATGTTTATGGGGGTCGTTATCGAGTAACATTTTACACTTTTTTGTGTTTTTTGTGTCAGTAATGTCAAAATGTCATCCGCCATCTTGGATCCAAAAAGCTATGCCAAAACCAAGCTGAGAAGAACCAAATTACTCGAAAACGACACCCATAAACATTTTTAGTGTCAAAATGTCATCCGCCATCTTGGATCCAAAAAAGTATGTCAAAATCTGGCTCAGAGCCACAAAATTACTCGAAAACGACACCCATAAACATTTTTAGTGGCATAAGTGTCAAAATGTCATCCGCCATCTTGGATCCAAAAAATTATGCCAAAATCGGGCTCAGAGCCACAAAATTACTCGAAAACAACACCCATAAACATTTTTAGTGTCAAAATGTCATCCGCCATCTTGGATCCAAAAAAGTATGTCAAAATCTGGCTCAGAAGCACCAAATTACTCAAAAACGACACCCATTAATATTTTAGTGTCAAAGTGTCAATAGTGTCAAAATGTCATTCGCCATCTTGAATCTAAAAAAATATGCCAAAATCGGGCTCAGAGCCATCAAATTACTCAAAAACGACACCCATAAACATTTTTAGTGTCATAGTGTCAAAATGTCATCCGCCATCTTTGTGCTCGAAATTCCGGGTTTTCTTATGAAATTCTCCTGGGATAAAATCAACGGGATTTTGAACTGAAATCCCACGACTTATTTACTTATTCATATAAATAGTTATTACCAAAGTGTACTCATCACTATTCTCATCTAAAATAATAAATAATAAATTCTAATTCTAATTTTATTGTTTTAAATCCCGGTACCGTGGAAAGTTGGGATAGAAGCATGATAGAAGTATAGATAGTGCCATCCACAAAGACTCGTAGATGTGTTAAAATTAACCTTTAACTACAAATTAATAAGAACCACGGTGGATGGCATCCATCGTGAATGACACCTACTATAGCCGGTACGTAAATCCAGATTATAAATTATAAAGTTCGTGTATGGCAAATTTTATCGAAATCTGTTTAGCCGTTTTAGCGTGAAAGAGTCACAAACCAATACGCTCTCACAAACAATAGCATTTTACAATAATAGTAGGATAATAACAGAATAGAGTAGATTAAAGTCAAAAAACGGTATCACCTGTATACTAACTACGAGTGGAAACTAACATTGTGACGTCACACGCGGCTCGGCCTTGTTCGGGAACTGTCGGTGTGTTTTCGGTGCGGTACTCGACGATCAATTTTCAAATCGGTATAACTCGTTAATTATAGCGAATAAAAAAAAACTAAAAATACTTTTCTCACAAAACTTATATATGATCTTTCCATTTATGACAAAAAAAAAATTGATTCAAAAACTCAATTACAGTTAGGTACGCATTAGAACTGCTAAGATTCCAAATAAAAATATTACTTATCATTACACAACTGGACCAATGCCTCAAATATATTTTTTTACTTTTAATTCTGTTTTACTGTTGTTTTAATTAAATTCTTTTTCTAGTTGCCTTGGTTTTTATTGTCTCGCAAAAGGTGAGAAATTTGTTTTAATCTACCAGCGCATTCGGAAAGAACATCATTGCCAAGAAGAATGCGCCGCAAGAAACTTGGCAGAACAACTAAACAACTAAAACAGATTTATAATAAATAGTACTTAAATTCTACTTTACTTACCTATAATACAATTAATACATTTTATAAAAGGGATGTAAAAGGTCCCTAAGTGAAGTTCGTACCTTAAATTACATTTCGTTCGATCTCTTGAGAAATCAAGATGTCCTAAATCTAATCTAACTAATATTATAAATGCGAAAGTATGGATGGATGGATGGATGGATGTTTGTTTGTTACTCAATCACGCCAGAATGGCCCAACGGATTTGGATGAAATTCGGCACATAGATAGAGAAAAGTCTGGAATAGCACATAAGCTACTTTTTGTCCCGAAAAATTCCGTAGTTCTTGCGGGTTAGCGATAAACGAATTCTTTGCAGACAAAGTCGCTGGCAACAGCTAGTAAGATATGTCTAGTAGTGTGGGTCTGCATTGTACAGTCAACGTCACAATATGGATTCGCGCAAAGTTGCAACAATATGTAAAATACTATAACGCCACTATGTAGGTATACATATTTTTGTCACTGGGTTGTGTTTGTATACATTTGTATACCTACACCAAATTGAAACTCTTGGTTCAAGCCTTTCAGCTGACGCCCACACAAAAAGGGATGGCGATGGCGAACGAACTAATAGCATGTGACATTTTAATTGTTAAATCTTTATCTAACTAACATTATAAATGCGAAAGTTTGAATGGATGGATGGATGGATGTTTGTTTGTTACTCAATCACGCCAGAACGGCCCAACGAATCTGGATGAAATTCGGCACATAGAGAAGTCTGGAACTGGAATAGCACACATAGACTACTTTTTAACCCGGAAAATTCCCGCGAGATAGCGATAAAAGAATTCTTTGCAGATGAAGCCGCAGGCAGCAGCTAATCTAACTAATATTATAAATGCGAAAGTATGGATGGATGGATAGATGGATGGATGGATGGATGGATGTTTGTTTGTTACTCAATCACGCCAGAACGGCCCAGCGGATCTGGATGAAATTCGGCACATAGATAGAGAAAAGTCTGGAATAGCACATAGGCTACTTTTTATCCCGGAAAATTGCGTAGTTCCCGCGGGATAGCGATAAACGAATTCTTTGCAGACGAAGTCGCTGGCAACAGCTAGTTATTAATAAAAATCAGAGGCGTCTCTAGCCCTTGTGGCGCCCGTGTGCAACCAGTACCCTGGCGCCATAACACGGGCGCAGGGTCTTTGAGAGCGCCGGCGCCGCGAGCGACGCATCTTTGGAGGTGTCGCATTAGAGGACGCTCGGTGCCCCCTTGGACCTGGCGCCCGTGTGCGCCGCACACCCTGCACCATAGGTAAAGACGCCTCTGATAAAAATTGCACACGCACATTATAGGTTTGTCACCCATTTTGAAGTGTGTAAATATACATTATTCATAAAGCACAAGACAAGTCTTGCCGTCTTCCTCACTCGACCGATTCAAGTGTCAAACCCACAAGAGTGAGTGAGAGCAAGACAAACCCGAATGGCATTCTAAGAGCTCACGGACTGTAACCTGTTGGAAGAGGCACTACCTACTTCGAAGAAAAACACCGGGTAGCACTCCGGGAGTGCCGGCAGAAGTGAAAACTACACACTAAGTATACGCACACTCACGCAAAATGAAAAAGAAAAAAAAAACTTTCTACACGAGGTTCGCACTGCGTTCACTTGAGAGATCGTACTGTTATTCCACACCTTATACTGTTATACTGTTACACCACTCCATTAGGCCAAACGCACATACGTTAATGCGACGAAATTAACGTACACTTCAATAATCGAACGCGACTAGCTTCATTCGTACATCAAAATAAGCTCTTAGAGGATCCTTCTGATATTCTGGTAGGTACTTAAACTCTCCCTCCGTCTTACGTCTGACGCGAGTTAACATTTTTACCCATCCAAAAAAGTGCCCAACGCTAAAGAAGTTTTCACTTCAAGAACTCCTGGTAGGTATCTAACATTCTCTAAGCGTTAATGGTGCGACCACATTGCCGCTTAAAAAACGGTGACGTTACGGAATCGCAACAAAATGTATGAAGAAACGGTGAGAAACCGTGACGCATACGACACGTCACGTCACTGCGTATACGCGGCGGGGTGGTCGCATCATTACTTGACAAGATTAACGGTAGAGGTTTACTTGCTTTTGAGAGTTCTTTTCAGTAACGGAATCCTTCATGAAAACGAAGTTTCAAGTAGAAGCAGTCAGGCAGGCATTATAAATTAACGATTTTGATCGATTGTGTCCACGGGTGGGCTTTTACAGCAAATAAAGTTAATGGAACAATTACTGTACAACGCATTTCTATTAAAGTTTCGCGTTGACATAATCTACTTATTTCGAAGTAGTTAATGAAATGCAATGGAGGCCTTGTTTTATTATTCTTTAGATTTTCACCACAGCGGATCAGGAAAATATAAATCGTCGTCAAACGCTAACTCGAATTTGAATAATTAGGTTATAACCAGGTTAATTAACTGATTCATTGTAGACTGTTGTTGTTGTCAGTGTGAAATAGTAACTGATGATTTATAGTTTGCTTTGTCTCTATGCAAATGTTTGCGAGAAAATCTTGAGCTAATACTAGTGTTGTGGATATCGACTCGTTTCTCACTTTATTATCTAAAATAGTTTAGTGTTAAGTGGGTACTTAAGGTTGGAATTGGAGTGGTTACGAATGATAATTTACTACAGGTACCAATGATCGCATTGTTTTTTATTTAGTTTAATTATTGCAAAGGAGTACGCAGACGCAAATAGCATGGACTAGATGGTCAATATTATACTGTGATCTACGGATATCGCGATATTTATCACGAAATATTTATGCGTATCGCGACGAATCCGGTTAGTTTGAAATGCATGATCCTGTATTGACTGACATACCAGTATTAAGATAATATTGACCGTCTTATCTATGCCATTAGATAATACTTATGATACTACTAGAAGATGACAATGTGGACGGATGACCTGTCGCGGGTTCAAGGTGGATGTAAGCCGCTTCCAACCGAAGCAACTAGAGGTCTATGGGGGCTTGAGTCCAATAGTGGACGTCCTATGGCTGATATGATGATGATGATGATGATAAGATGACTGCACTTCAAGACACGCGCTCGCAGCAGTTGTTATTTGTAATGTATGAGACTATGAAATATTGCCAGACCTGTAGGCTTATTGTCTAACTCGCTCGCGATCGCCATCGTCTTCATTTTGACAGTTCATGTATGGGCTGACAATTGGCATCGGAATCAGCTAGCTGTTACATTCATACAAGAATTGTCAAAATGAACACGATAGCGATTGCGAGCGAGTTAGAAAATAAGCCTACAGATGCTACACATTATTTTGTCAAAAGTTACATTGTTGCTAATGGCAACTATACGTAGGTAGGAAGAGTTTGCCTGACGGGCATTCGAGAGTTGACCACAGAAAGGGTAACAGTGTTTATTTGTGATTGTGGTACCTAACTTTCAATTATATCTACTGAAGATATACAACAGATGCTAGTTTTACTGTTCCTCCTAATACGGTATTGTTTGGTCTTAACAAGATGCGTGGTCACTCGCCTTCACTGTCTGCGTGTGTGTGTTTCGCTGTGTGAGCCTGAGTGTCGCTCAAAGTACACCCTAACGTCGTCTGTTTCCATCGGAAGAGCGTGGGGAACAGAACAGACCACGGACATTAAAATTTTCAATTAAATACTTCAGGGTTTTCATCATAACGCGAAGGCTAAATTAAAAATAATAAAAATTAAAACCAGCTCACGTAATAGCAATAAAACTCAAACCGTTTGAAAAAATTGTATCAAATCTTCTTCAATTCATTAGACCAGCAGCGCGAAACACCCCGGCACACTTGTTAAACATTCTCTTGTGTAAACGAACGCCAGAAAAAGGAAGGTAGGCAGTCATTATTAGATTGTCACAGGCGCTACTTGCCTTAGCATTTTTTATCGCACCCTTTTACGAATACAGGGCGGGCGAAAATATTTTCCAGCGAGAGTGTGAAAACGCTGAAAGTCCGTTAAAAATATTCATTCAGGCGTCGCGCGCATGAGCGGCGCGACGGAGTGCCATTCAGACGCGACGTCCTTCAGTTCCGTTCAAAGACTAACCTAAGCGCACGCTTGGGGACGTTTTCCCGCGCGCCGGATTCGAATTTCGAACTAATTTAAATTAATCGCCGCCGTCACAGTCCAAGTTGCCAGTTGTAACTTTTTGAGTGAAGTGCGTTTGAAGAGCCGGATTGCGATTTTTGTGCCAGTTGGTTTTATTTTCAAGTATTGTTTATGGTGAATTTGGTTTTGTTTTTAATTGTGGACTAATTATGGTGAGTACGTATTATGTAGTCATGCGTGATTTTTAATATTGCGTCTTATTTTTTACTTAAAAGTAAGTAAATAAATCTAACATGAATAAGAAATTTTTTTGACGGAAAGAATGCGTATTAGAATAAAAACAAAGATAATTTTTGCTGTGTATGTGTACCTATTTTTTGAGTTTTTAATGCAAAGACTTTCAGAATTCAGTTTGTATTTTCCATTTTGTGCTATAATGTATCTAGGTTATGTAGTAAAACAACTTTAATTAAAGAAAAATCGCCGCAATCTGTCACGGCAAGTGTGTCACAGGTCGGGCTCGTGGTAAAAGAATTCCATTATGTTGTCCGCTTGGAAGCGGTTGTGGATAAAATTTAAATTTAGAACGATGGATGGCTCTATTTTTAGTCTTAAAAATACGTAAGGATTACCCTTTTATGTTCCTATTCTTCTTTAATTATTTATTGCCTTTGACGAACTTTTTTGACGACGATGTAGTATGTTGTATAGGTATATTTTTATGAGGTCTTTCAATAAAAGAAGTCCTAATGGCACAAGCGTAAAAACTATGCTAAACTAAAAAGGTATACTTATACTTAAATACACTCGAATATTATAAATAACTCCCCTTCTAACGCAGTTGGGTAAAAATACAGTAGTTAAACGTAAATTGAAGGTTTCTAGAAGGGCAATACCTTCGTCAATTTCCAAATAATACATGTAGTTGCTTAGTGCGGTTTACACTCATAAAATTACCTTACCACAAACTCATCACCCAATCATCAATTGGCGTGTGTGCTAGGTATAACCCCACGTGGAACTTCACACTAGAATATAGTCTGTCAGGGTAAATCTTTATCAAAAAACTTTTCTTTATATACCATACAAAACAGCACTACCTACTTGCTAAAAGTGCAGTCGGCATGGCATCAAAGATATTTAATGAACTCCGAAGAATATAATTCATGACCGAGGATGTTCATGATTTTAAAAAACAACTTTTTGACATTTTGGCGGAAAGGCCTACTATTCAATCGAGGAGTATACGATGTTTTAGGCGGTATATATCGGTAGTGCCTTTGGGCGCAGCATAGTACAAATCTACAACTATTGTATACCACCTATTTAACCTATGTTTGACCAATAAATTATTTGTATTTGTATTTATTATTTTGACTGGGTTCGATTCCCGGTTATGCATGTTTTTTTTTTTATAAAAATGGAATGCCATTTTTACGAAATCTAAAATCGATGCCATGGTTCCTAAGAACAGATTCCCCTATCTCTTGTAGTTTTTGACTTCTCCCTATTGACCCATTTGGATTGATTACCCTGTATATACATATATACTTTTTTATATACATAGATTAAAGTAAGCTAAGCCCTTATCCGTCTCTCCGTTAGCCGTATATCTTCATTTGTCGTAGATTTTTCCTGGAAAGGAAAATTCGTTTACTTTGTAATTGGGTTTTTCGTAGACCGAGAGTTCGGTGTAATAGTTTCCGTCCCTTTTTAAGTCTTAACGGCAAACTTTAGAGTCTTGAAAGAACTTTAGTCGCTTGATAAAATTTGTGGCAAATTATTTTGTGAGTAATCGAGATTGCGGGAAGCCGTTTGCCTACGGGTAGCACAACACAAACTGTTGAATTCGCATTTTTTTATTATAATGTACATAGTTTGTGTTTGTTACTTCTATTATGCCGATGGATGAAGAGACAAGTGGAAATGAGAAATAGTTTTTCGAGGAGACACAAGGAGAAAAGACTTACATATTTTTCTACGTAGCACATTTACTCTTGGCTAGAAGCTCTTTTGCATTGCTGAGCAAACTATTCAAACGCATAGCTCTTTTGAATTTGATATAAAAAATTGAAATTTAATAATATTAAAGGTCGTCTGCTGCTAACAGCGAAAGGTTGTTTAAAGAAGAAGCGTAATTAATAACTTCTTTTGTATTAAACAAGCTCAGTTTCTTTTGCAAGAATCTTAAGAAATTATGGCTCATTGCCTTTATAAAAGTATTATTATTATTATAGTGTAAGTTTAAGCGTTCGCGTAAACGTCTCAATGGGTACGGAAAAATGGGCAGTATCACTTGCGGCACATAACAGTAACAAGCCAATCTCACAGTATTCGACATTTCAATGTGAACATGAACACGTTCGAGACGCTTCGCACACCTAAATAAAATAAAGAGTAATTTTTTTAATGTTTTTATTCTAATTTTTGACGAGGCTTTGATCACTCCAGGTGACCATGTTAGACTCATGGGTGCTCACACAATTTCCTTTTTGAGGGAAAAATCAATGAAATGGTACACACTAATTGCTTTATCTGATAATGGCTCCGCTAGCCAAGAGTGTAAATACAAAATAATACCCATTTTTAATTTAGAGCATACCATCTATCTAATTGTAATATACCTTTAAACGAGCAATCCTTGTAAATATAAAATATCTGAATTTCGGAAACGGCTGCAACGATTTTCTTGAAATTTAGTATGCAGGGGGTTTCGGGGGCGATAAATCGATCTAGCTAGGTTTCATTTTTAAAATAGTGCATATTGGATGATGTGTTATTTTTGCAACTTTTGATCTAGGTGTGCGGTTTGTTGCGTCTAAAGACTTATACTAAGCGCTTATTACGTAGGCAATATTTTTCAGCCTCTGTCTACAATAATAAGGTACTTAATTTTATGATGCGTGCAGATTTTTCCACCAAAATACATGTTTACCTTCACGGGAAAGCTCATCATAAATTTCGAATGAAGTGTCGCCCGTAAATTCCGAAAAAATCAGAGGTGCGAGCCTAGATTGCCTTTTGAGAGGAGGCATGTGCCAACACTGGAACGCAGGGTAGGGTAGGTTTACATTATATAAAGAGAGGCATACCGAGGTTGGGTTATAATCTTACTAAAATTGTAAATGTGAATATTTGTATGATTATGCAAGGTCTCTTAATAATTTTCTGAATTACTTCAGCAGCAGGTGGTGGTTAATTAAATAGCCCAAGTAAATGTTTTCAGTATTTTTGAATCGCAGTTGACAAATGTTTTCATACATTGGACGATGTTCAAAGTGAATGTCCGTGTGTTCGTTATTTTTACGCTGGCTACGTTTTATGGAGTGGCGTGCTGGATTTCAATCCAAACGGAAATCCACGACCAGTAGGCTTATTGTCTAACTCGCTCGCAATCGCCATCGTGTTCATTTTGACAGTTCTTGTATGAATGTGACAGCTAGCTGATTCCGATGCCAATTGTCAGCTCATACATGAACTGTCAAAATGAACACGATGGCGATTGCGAGCGAGTTAGACAATAAGCCTACTGGATGCCGTTTAAAAAACATTAACGTTTTTGACATTCACAGACCAATTTTGGAATGCAGCCACGCTATTTGGACTGTAAGAAGGCTCGTCAGTGGCCACCTTAAGTGGCCGGATGGATTTTAATGTAAAAAGTTAAATCTATGGCATAATACATAGGCATTTTTTTCTAATATTCCCAAGGGATGGAAAACGTATATAAAATACCTATCGAAAATGCAACGGATTAAAGTGTCGATAAAAGTGTTCGTTTTTAGCCATTGCGGGTCGCTAGTAGCACTACTAATCCTAATCCAACTAATATTATAAATGCGAAAGTTTGTGACGAGTTTGTATGTTTGTTACTTCTTCACGCTGAAACGACTGGACGGATTTGGATAAAATTTGGAACGGCAATAGCTGGTACCCTAGATTGAAACATAGGCTACTTTTTATCCCGGAAAATTGCATAGTTCCCGCGGAATGGCGATAAACACATTTGCCAAGATTCTCTACAGTCTACACTAATAGCGGCTCTACTGTTGTAAGATGCTTTAAAAAGATATAAGTACTTAAATAAAACACTCTTTTTGAAGTAAGAATCTTTATTACCTGCCCCGTATCATTCTCCGTTCCACAGTGCAGTATAAATCTTCATTAGGCTAAAATTGCGACTACGCCGCGGCACCGCCCGAATTCGCCGTAGTCGTAATTGCCGGCAATATCTTCAGACAATCTGTTTCAGTCCTTATTAGAGTCGGGTTCTTGTAATTACGATTGGGAAACGAGCGTTTTGCAAAAAAAGTCAATAATCAATTTTTCCAGAATGTAACTATTTTGGGGTTTTCTTACTCAGAATAGTTTACCCGATTCTCTTGAGAAAACACGAGTCCCTGAATTAACTATAGATTTTTTCCTTTACGTCACGTTTCATGCATATCAAACGACGAACAAAAAAGTGACGAACTGGAATGGAAGTTTTGGGATACATTTTTTCTTGTACTTATTAAGGATCGATAGGGCAAACGGTTCTGAATAAGAAAAACCTAAAATAGTTAAATTCTGGTAAATTTGATTAGCTATGTAGACTTTTTTGTGGAAAACGCTCAAATAGGTACATTGTTTGTTGTAAACTTTAAAGGAAGAAAAAATTTATCGGATTAAATAAACTTGAATTAAAGTACAGTCAGTGTCATATACATCGTTACGGTCAGTTTCTAAATGTATCGTATTATTACAGATTCCATGTATAGCATATTATTATTTTTATTTATTTAGAAACCTCACTAAATATATTTTAATTTTAAGCGGAAGTGTTATTTTTGTAGTGTTATTTTTAACGCCGTGTTGCGGACCACTGGGAGACTTTGGCATAGAATGTAAGTTGAAGTATGGCCTTCTTAGAAACCTCACTTCCGTTAATCATTCTTCACCTAGACCATAGAGACCTAAAAATAGTCAACCAAGGCCTCGTCGAAAATGGTAACCAGTTAGATACTAAAAAGTGTCCTAACGGCATTGACACGCGAAAAAACTGTTTAGAAATCTCTAAGGCCACTTTCAGCCAGGCGATAATGTCATTCGAAAAAACACTTTTAAATAGATCTATTTTCACATCACTTGACTGCGAATATAAACCAAATTTACTCGTACTTAAAGTCTAGATTGAATACGCAATAACTTTGGACTTGAACCCTTTTGAACAGACGATTCTGTTTCGCGGGGAGTTGCTAAAATTTACACGTCAGCGTTTGGTGACACGATTCAAGGTCAGCTTAAATTTCCCTAAAGAATTGTTTGTTTCAGTTTATGTGATTAATAAAAACAAATGCTTAATATAAAATGTACAGTTGAAACAGTTGAACGAGACCCGGTGGGGCACCTTGTTCCAAAAATATTATTCTATTATGAAATCGCCGATGATTTGAAATGACAGCGCCAATCAGTGGACATATACTCTTTATGAACTGTCAAAATTTATACGGCAATAGGAAGTTGTGACATCACTTATTGGCCAACTTATTTGTATTTTTTTTATTTCAAAGCGACTAATCAAAATTTTCAGTTACTTGAAAATAAAAATACTTTTCAAGGCTAGGTATCTTGTTTTTTAAAAGAATGATGGCCAATGGTGTCAACTACCTCATTGGTAATGACAGTTGGTAAGTAATTACCATGTATTTAGTTATAGGTTTTTATATTTTTGCCTGTATGTTGGCTCCTTGTTGCGTCTTACAAAGTGTTTCTAAAATAACACTACTTACGTAGGTATTTATTTTTAAAACGTAACAATTAATATTGCCCGCGTTCATTGTATGTCAGTATGTTTATAAACTAAGCGACAAAAGAGCGACAAACAATTATGACCAAGTGGAAGGGTACGTGCCTAAAAAAACAAAACACTATCGAGTAATGTAATAATGTTGGCAGTACTGAATGTCAATAACGTATTTGTGTAATATTTCTGTGGTTATACCATGACAGATTCACATTTAAATAAGTAAAAAAGTAACTGACCCATTCCAAACCGACTCGTACGCTTTCCGAAAAACTACAAACCAACATCAGAATACTGGGAATAGGTACCAGTAAGGTTCAAAAGTTCCTGGCCGTATATATTTAAAAGAAGAAAACAAGAAACAAATGAATGTCATTTTATTTGTCATTTATTCAGCTATTGTGTGGATAATTTCGTGGTTTGTAACTTTCGTTTTCATAAAATTTTCTTTGATTTAAATATAAAAAGCGGTGTAATTTGTACAATGTTCAAATTGGAGTATCGATCAGTGATAAAATTTCTGACAAAGGAAGGCATAAGTCCAACTATAATCAAAGAAAGGTTAAATAACGTGTATGGGAATTCCTCCCCTTCGTTTTCGACTGTTAAGGATTGGTGTAAGCAGTTTCGTTTAGGGCGTGAGTCCATCGATGACGAACCCCGACCAGGCCGCCCTGTTGAGGTTCTTACGCAAGATAACGTCGATTTAGTCGAACAAGAGGTACTGAAGGACAGAAGACTAAAGACGAAGGAAATAGCGTCAAGAACGGGACTTACGAAAATAACAGTCCTTAGGATTCTACACGACCATCTAAACATGAATAAGGTTAGTGCAAGATGGGTCCCGAAACTTCTCTCGAGTGCTCAGCGAGCTGAACGAGTGGCGTGCTCCAAGGAACTTTTAGAGGAGTTCAAGTCATGTGAGAGTGAATTTATCCAGTCCATTGTTACCGGAGACGAAACTATGGTCTTATACTATGATCCTCTTTCGAAAAGAGAGTCGATGGAGTGGCGTCGTTCTGGGGAAGCACCCCCTCGAAAGGCAAAGGTGTGCCAATCTACCAAAAAGATAATGGCCACAATATTTTGGGATTGCGAAGGGATATTGCTTATAGATATCAAAGAACGCAATCAGACAGTAAACCGCAGTTACTATGCTTGCCTTATAGACCAGTTGCGAGAAGCAATAAAGCTTAAACGTCGAGGAAAACTCAGCAGGGGTGTCCGTCTTCTTCATGACAATGCGCCTGTCCACACGGCTGCAGTTGTAAAGGCGGCTATATCTAAATGTGGATTTAAAACAATCCGTCACCCACCTTACAGCCCTGATCTAGCCCCAAGCGACTATTTTTTATTTTCTAAACTTAAATCGGACTTAAGGGGGAGAAAATTTTCGTCCGATGATGAGGTCGCTGCTGCAGTTTTCGAGCATTTCGAAGACAAAACTTCCGAATATTATTTTAAAGGCATAGAAATGTTAATCAAACGATCTGAAAAATGTATAACAATAGGAGGAGACTACATTGAAAAATAAAAATATTTTTTTTAACCTAAACGTTAATTTTCATTATTAGGCCGGAAACTTTTGAACCTTACCACGTACGTATAAATACATAAACACATTAAAGTAATATTATCAACAGATATTGTAGAGTGTTTGGATAAGATACACATGCTCGTAATCGAGTCGAAAACCACAAATCCCTAACTCGCTACCACATTCAATGTTTTAAAAATACACTCCCCAATATTCGATACTGGCAAGTTGGCAACCAAGATTACTCAAGTAATTTGTTTTTTTCTTAAATTCATGATTGTACAATTATAAAAATATCCACACGAAGAGTGCGGTGCAGCGCCGCTAAAATCATATTCTGTTTTCGATTATCGTATACTGCCACCTCGTCACACAATAAACAATAAAGGGAGAAGGACGGTTTGATAAGAACTTCGTATTTTAGATTTGAGAGTAGACCACCTGCCCCTGTCACTACCGGGATTCGAGCCCTGTACCTCAAGCTTTATATGTATATAGTTTGTATTCACTGCTCACTTTGGTGTGCCCTCGTCAAAATACCCATAGCCCATTTCAATTTCATGCTAACACTTTAGTAAACAAAAGTCTCCCCAAGTTCATTATACAAATTAAATGTAATAATCATAGTATGATTTGTTCTAAACTCTTTTTTATTAAAATACAAACTAAATAACAATAAAGAACACTAAAACTAGGAAAGTTCATTTAAAGTAAAGTAAATTAAAAATGATTAAAAATTAACCTAAACAATCCCTTTTTCTTCCCAAATTTCTTGTCTGGTTCAAAGGTTCCCATTACGTTGGCCGCGTTGCCTCTTTAAACTGCAATGGCAACACTTTGAACCAGCCACGAACCAGAGCGAGGATCGCAGCCCCTGTTAGTCTGCGGTCCAGCTCCCTGAATAGCTTTCCCTTTGCCTCCGAGCCCCAGGGACCCGCTGTCTCGACGGTGACCGGTACAAATTCGTATAGTACAAGGTGCCGGCACGTAAGACTAGCGATGACCTTGTATGTGCGTGGATGCGCAGATCCACTCCACGAGTTGTCATCGCTAGACTTACGTGCCGGCACGTATATAATTGTTGTAAAATGTCGTGAGACATCAATTATGATTCTTCAACATTCGGGTGGATGTGATGCTAATTTCATACAAAGAGTGATTGTATGGGAATTTAGATGAAATTAGTTTGTTTACGAAGGTGTTAAAATAGATTAGAACGGAGTATATGGTAGCTATAACACGTTAAGTGTAGGTACTTACCTATTTACGATTCCTTAACCCTCCCGCTAATCTCCGCAGATTAATGCTCACACGTAATTTCTGCCCTTGACAGCGGGTGGCAATTACCCCCGTCTACTTCGACCCCTGAACGAATGTTTATAATTTGCCCCAACGCAATTGTCTTCTGAACTGAATTAAAAGCTATTTTCGGCTTTTCATAATTGTGTTTATAGGGAATTAATTTATGTGGGCAATCGAGGGTAAGGTGGTGGGTAGTTCAAAGAAACGCGTGGCTTTTGTAATTGGCGTGGATTTCAGGAAATTTAGAGGATTAATTGGAGTAATTAAATTTGGAGTATTTTTTTTTTAAATGGAAATATTTTTCATGCTTAATTGAGAGTTTATTTAGCTTTATATTGATCAGGGTGACAATTTATAATTGCACAGGAACCTCTTACGATGACGATTTAATTACTGAAATTTGTTATTTATTACGCAAAGATGCGTAGTTTGTGCTTGGCATGAGTATTTGTTTAGACACACTAGCTAGCGAAGTACTCTAGGATGAATTCTGAACGTAGCGAAGGCCTCGAGGCATGAGACGCTTAACAACTTTGCCGAAATAAAAAATGGGAGTAAAACAGTTCAAATGTATTAAATCAGTTTTTGATTACTATTTATTATTCACTATCTAGCTCCGCAGTTTCACCTCCATTTCTAGATTTATTATTTCTAAGAAAATTCACAATGTTAATAAGTATTAATAGAGGACTGAGGGATTTTTCGAAATTCTCCCCAGGATAGGGAACTAGCCAATTTTGGTCCTTCCACGAGGGTAAAGTTAGTTATTCAAGCTCGTAATTCGACGTGCTATATTTCACTAAGGCTCTTGAGCCCACAGAACATTGACTATACCCAAATAAATCCCACTGCCAGCTCGACCCATAACATAAATATTTTTAATTATTCTTTAATCTACTTAATGCCGTACGCAGAGCCCTCGGCCGCAGAGTATTGGGTAACCGCCACCGCGAGGACCGCGACCCGAGGTGTCGTTTTAAGATAAATCATTCAAGTTATTAATTTAATTACTATTGTTTCATAATATTACAAGACGGGATATATCTTCATTAACCTTAAAATGAAGTAGGTTGTTGTTAGGGTTCCGTGCCTGTAAAAGAAAATAGGAACCCTTCTAAGATCACTTTGTTGTCCTTCCGTCTGTAAAGACGCTTTTTCTCAGGAATGCATAAAGGTATAAAGTTGAAATTAATACAAAATATTATGGTCTGCGGTCTCTTGGAGCTGTGAAAAAAATCAACCCTTTAAGTCAAATAAATCAAGAGATACAGCCATTAGAAAATGTTTTCCCATACAAATTGCCGTGCTCTAAAAAGATAGGAGGTACCTACTTCCCAGTTGTCCTAGTTTAAAATTAAAATTTGGTATAAAGATAGGTAGCTCTTATGGCACAACTAAGGAAATGAGTCTAAAAATCGTTTTTTTTTCATGTCGTTCTGTCTATGTAAGTACTTAACCAATATAAAATGAGCTTACACTTCCTACGTTTTGTAAGTTACAACTCTACAATACAATACAAATACTCTTTATTGAACACCACAAATCAGTACAAAACAATACAGAAACAAATAACAAAGTATACAATAGGCGGTCTTATCGCTTAATAGCGATCTCTACAAGACAACCTTTAAGACAAAGAAATAAGTTGGAGACAGTTTAAGTAGGTGGCGGAAACAAATAGAAGGAGAAACGCAGGGATAATAAAACAATACTTACATAAATATAATACATAGCTAAATAAATAAAATAATACATACTACATACACACATAACGTAATTGTATAATAATACTTAAGATAAAATAAATATGAGAATGTAATAACGAAAAGTATAAGAAGGCCATATAACAGAAAAGGAATTGATCAGAAGCAGAAAGAAAATAAATGGGACTAAAGACAGGGAGTGGATTGTACAAAAACAATACATATTTGCAATTTTGCATAGGGGCTGGATTTTAACACGGATTTTATATTTACTGGTTGAATTTGTACCGAATCCTCGGTGCGCGAGTCCGACTCGCACTTGGCCAGCTTTTTAAAATTAAATGCTTTGTCTTCATCATCACAATCAGCCGCACGACGTTCATTACCTGACTTAGGGCTTTCTCAACGAATGTATGAAGAGATTGAAGAAGATGAAGCGAAAGAGGTGTGTCAGGATCGTAGCAAGTGGAACAAAGTAGTCTCTGCCTACCCCTGCTGTGGGTAAGAGGCGTATGTAAATAAAGTTATGGACAAAAAGGCGGCAATAAACCTACTAATGTGGTACTATGTAAAACTCATACTTTATTTGTTTGTTATTCTACGACTTGAAAACAACTTGGACAACAGATTTGGATGAGATTGGCTAGAAAGCCGAAGGTAATATTTTTATTGAATCAGGCGTTACTTCGCGGAGGTCCATTTCAATGAACACAAAATCCCTCTACGGGATCATTATCAAAGTTAGATAGGTAGGTAGGTAGGTTAGGTAGGTAGCAGTGACGCGGCGTGAAGTATATCAGAAGGCAAGCCAAAGGGAATTTAACTAGCCTTTTCCTATAATTCTGCACAATAAAGTACCCAACTGCCTTAAAATAGGCAAGCCGGTGGGAATCGAGTTCTAAGGACGCCACGCCACTGGTAGGTAGAGGGATCGAAACACGCGTCAGTGTTTGTGTGGTGTTAGGATTAATCAAGTTTGTGGGTTTTGTGTGCGTTTTGTGTGGCAGTAGTGGTGGGAGGGCTTGCATGCAAAACGTATATATTTCGCACAAGCTTGGTTATCTTGCACGTTATTAGCGGAGTAGCAATGTAAATATTTTGTGTTCACCGAAGGTAATATTCTGGAATAACGCGTAGGACGTCGATTTATTCCTATTTCACTAGAATTTACGATGCTTAAAGAAGCATTAAGTAAATAAAAACTAAGTTACTGTGACATGACTGTAATAGTATTCGTTCTACATCAATTAGTTTTCACTAGCTTCTGCCCGTGACTTTGTCTGCGTAGAATTAGATTTACGAGCTGATGTTGATAGTACGTATTCTGCAATAATTATTTACGTAGCGACTCAACGCAGCTACGAGCTTTAACATGTTTATCGCTATCCCGCGGGAACTATGCAATTTTCCGGGATAAAAGTAGCCTACGTTTTAATCTAGCGTACCAGCTATCTTCGTTCCAAATTTTATCCAAATCCGTCCAGTCGTTTTAGCGTAAAGAAGGAACAAATATACACACTCACTCACTCACATCATCACATCGTCACAAACTTTCGCATTTATAATTTTAGTAGGATTATTAAAATCTCTGTTTTTTATGAATTTACATAGTTACTTGGACGCGGAACTGACCGAGTGGAATACGAAGCGAAAGAAGTGTGTCAGGATCGTAGGAAGTGGAAGTGGTCTCTACCTACCTCTATGGGAAAGAGGCGTGATGCGTCACGGTGGCGGTATGTGTTGTATCTATGTATGTAGTTTTGTTTTTGACACTAGCTTAACCATAATTACAACAACCGGATAACTCACGTATAAAAAGCCGAAAGAATGCTCCGATTGTTTCGGACTATACCGTAGTCCTTCCTCAAAGAAAGGACTACGGAATAGTTTGAGTTCTTTGAGTTTCATGGTAGTTTCACGTTGAAAATAGATTAAACAATCTAAACTAGGTCGTGGTTCATAAGTGCTTTACAATAGAAATTATTGACTGATAATTCCTACTTGAGTGCTCTTGATTGTGTGCCGCATCTAACTAATATTATAGATGCAAAAGTATGGATGGATAGATGGATGGATGGATGGATGGATGGATGTTTATTTGTTACTCAATCACGCCAGAACGGCCCAACGGATTAGGATGAAATTCGGCGCATAGATAGAGAAAAGTCTGCAATAGCACATAGGCTACTTTTTATCCCGGAAAATTGCGTAGTTCCCGCGGGATAGCGATAAACGAATTCTTTGCAGACGAAGTCGCTGGCAGCAGCTAGTATTCAATAAAGAGTATTTGTATTGTCGTACTCGTAAACCAGAAATTGATATTAAATGAAAATGTTTTGAGGGTTTTCAGGGTTCAGGGGTCTTACCATGTAGTCTTAACGCGATTCAATTCAGACTCAGTTCAGGTTATAGCTGTCATTTTTAGTATGGATCTGACAGAGTAGTCTCTGCCTACCCCTGTGGGAGAGAGGCGTGACGGTATGTATGTATCTGACAGCGAGCGAACCTAAACTGAATCGGAATTGAATCGCATTAAGACGTATGTATGTATGTATGTAAAACTCTTTAACGTACATAAAACACATGAAAAAGATGAATACAGGAAAACACAAATGCACAAAGGCGAACTTGTCCCTAAAAGGGATCACGACGAAGGGAGACGTCATGTTAAGGCCCCTGTAGTTCTAAAGACAAACAATATATTCACTGTTTTTTGCTGGTCTGCTGACTTAAAAACAACTGACATGGAATCAAAACAAAAATCGACGTCTAAAATATAAAAAAATACATACTTTACTTACATACTTAAATCACGACGTGGTAGACAGAGCCTAAGGTAACACGGTCGTAAAGGCCACGTTTAGCATGATTGTGGGCGTATATAGGTGGAAAGGGGAATCAAAATAGTGATGAGATTCTAGCTGCGTCTATAACATGCTGCTTTCTACGATTTTCGCCGATTCTCTCGATGGGTGTCTCGATGGGCGAGTGTACAATTTTCTGCAGGGCCAATAACGCACTGGCATCGCATAAAGCGCTGCGGGTGTCTATGGACAGTGGTGATCATTTAACATCAGGTGACCCACCAGTTCGTTTGTCTGGCCTCTCTAACATAAAAAAGGGATTTTACCATCTGCGCGGGAACAGAAGCAACTGGCACATTCTATGTTTTTTCTTTGCGCTCAGACCAGCATGGAACTGAACAAAAAAATAACATGAATCAAAGAATGCGCAATAGAATCATTTCAGGATTACTTCGTCGTCTGTCTGTCTGTCAAGTATTCAACATACAAACAACATGAAACAACAACAACAACAACATGTATTTTTTTGTGATTTATGTCTGTTTCTTTATATTTATACAATAAAGCATTTACTTACTTACAAACGCAGTCTCCTACAGAGATTCAAACCTGGACCCTCCAGCATCACAGTCACTCACCGAACGAAAGAACACAATATCAAGAACAATTAAATGGATTGTGTGACCGTAGGTGTCGTCCCTTGCTCGCCGTACCTAAATGTATGTGTACCCTTTACACTATAGAACACATGTACATATACTTAGGTCTCCACAAATGTTTAAAACATATACTATTTTGTACCTTTTTGCAGATAGGCTGGCACCCAGAGTAATCATATAAGTGAGTAGCTGTATCATAAAATATATCCGAAATAGGCCGGATGGGCGCGCAGACCTGAAATAATATGTTACATTTGAAACGTAATATATTAGTTTTTATTTCAAATTATTTATTTGATATATTTTTTATTTTTTTTTATGTGAATAGGAAGGCAAACGAGCAAGTGGGTCACCTGATGGTAAGCGATCACCACTGCCCATAGACACCCGCAACCCCGGAGGGATTGGAGATGCGTTGTCAACATAGAGACTTAGATGAAATGCCTCTTGTGCCTGTAATTTCCCGGGCTGTCTTACTCTCCATACCGGAACACAGCAGTGCAAGCACTGCTGCTTAGCGGCAGGATTAGCGAGTAAGATGGTGGCAGCGATCCGGACGGACCTTGCACAAGGCCCTACTACCCGCAAAAGTATGAATCTGACAGCAAGCGAACCTAAACTGAATCGCATTAAGACGTCATGGTAAGCCCCCAGTTCTCACAGTACATATTTGACATCTGAACGCATTCGCTGTCAGCTGTCAAACCCGAGACTTCTTCAGGTGCCACTGACGCACATGTGCTTTCAAAAGCCAGTAAAATTATGACAGCGGCACTGTGCGAGAGTCACGAAAACGCATATATGCGTCGGTGGCAGTGAATGCGTTAACGCAAACGCGTTCGAGACTTGTTTTGTGATCGAAATCTTACACTAAAGGAATGTTTCACCGCTCTTCGCTAAGTTCCGTTATCTTAATTGTCAGCTATCTATGATGACGTCTCTGTCTGTTTCGTAGTAATAAATAGAGACGGAATCATAGATAACTGACTCTAAAGAAAACTGAAATTTAACAGAGTGTGATGAAATAGGCCCTAAGCGTACATGAATGTGGTGGGATAGGATGGGATATCCGGAACATTACTAATATAGGCTAGACCTACAATTTGGCAAAAAAATAGCTATTGAATTCCAGAGTATTGAGTTCCAGAATAAAATCTAGTCCCTTTCAACTAAACCTGTTCAACCGTTTAGCATCCATTCTTACAAACTTTCACATAAGTGTAAGCAGTGAGTATAAGCAGAGCCTCTAGTGTAAGTTTTCGCATATAAAAACGTCTCGAACGCGTTCACGTAACCGTCTCAATTACTATGGAATAATTGGCAGCGCCACTAGCGGATCGAAACGGCAACAAACTGTTCTCATACTCATAGTATTTGATATTTTGACGCAAACGCGTTCGAGACGTATTTTGTGACCGAAAACCTACACTAAGCATACTGAGCCTCTAGTGTAAAATTTAGGCACGACAAACGTCTCGAACACGTTCGCGTTAACGTTTCAATTACTATGGGAAAATGGACAGCGCCACAAGCGGAACGAAACGACAGCTAAAATTTCTCATAGTATTTGACATTTTAACGCAAACTCGTTCGAGACGTATTTTGTGACCAAAAACCTGCACTAAGCATACAGTAGTAAGATTATTAGTTAAGGCATAAAATACAAGTAACAATTCTTTTCTAACTCCTAAGGATTCAAAGAAACGCGCTCCATTTCTTTTGCCAGTGAACCTTATCTTGCTCGTGTCTATTTTTTCCATTGCAGGCATTCTAGGCACGTAGGGTTGCTATCTGACACGCGAAGGCTGACAGACAGGCAGTGCCGCATTGCGATAAGCTCAACCTCAACCGAGTTCACTGGATTATGAAGCAGCACGAGGTGGCTCGATGGCTTGATTACAAAGAGCTTTCACTTTCAAAATAATTATTATTTGGTCATGGAACGATTTCGACGGTTGCAGTTTGAAGAGTATCAGTTTCTTCTTTAGCGGCGCTGAGCGCTTTTTGGGATGGGTAAAAAATGATATTTAAGTCTAGTGTACTACGCTGCCACGATACTCGAAACATGCAGGTAAAGTTTGAAGAAAAATAAAAACGTAGTTCCATAAATAAACATGTTCAAAGCGGTATAAATTGAAGAGGGTGAAATCCACCCTTCGTATGTAATTATGCTATGTGGTGTTTATAACCTCTTAGCTATACAACGTGTTACAAAATACCCCGTAAAATATCAAAGCCAAAAATATTGTCAACCCTTGTAAACTGTCATCTGAGGAAACCAGGGGTTCTTAAATATTGTAAATGGACTTGTTAATAAGGTCACATTTAACCTCCTTTCGGCTTTACCGGTAGTTTTGTAACATCCTGTATGTTATGATTTTTTCCGTCAGCGTCGTTCGTTAATTTTTATATAAAAAGCGAAATCTTCCGGAGAATAGCTACAAACAAACTTTCAATACTATTCACCCACTCGCGTAACCATATCTCACGCCAACCTGAGACAAGTCCACGTCACGTGGGGTCACCACACGACCTAGTTGCGTCGGATACTCCTCATTAGACGCCCTCCTCGCAATTAAGGGACGTAATTGAATGCCACTAATGGCATGGTACATTGAACTGTTCGTCTGGGAATCAGAAAGTTTTCTAAGGTACGTGTTTTCGTGTAGAAACTGGCAAAAGAACTAGAAGTTTCGTTATTTGGCCGTTTTGTTCGTATAGTTAGGTCGACACTAGCTGTTTCCGGTAACTTTGTCTGTCTCCGGGAACTTGGCACTTTGTTAGAATAAAAAGTAGTATGTCCCTCAGATATACGTAACGTAGGATTCTGTTGAAAGAATTTTTAAAAACGGATGGAGAAGTTTCGATGGTTGTCTCCTACATCCAAACTTAAGTTCTAATTAGAAACATTAACCCCCTTATTCATAAACGCTCTCTAGGCTTCTGCTAACTTAGCAATCGTTTGTCCTTATCTGTGAAAACTAAATGTCAAAGTGACAGAAAAGGACAAACTATTGCTAAGTTAGCAGAAGCCTAGAGAGTGTTTATGAATAAGGGGTTAGGTAAGTTTTTAAAGATAATATTAGTATAGATAAATGAAGAAAGAAAAACTAGGGATTCTTTTCAGAGGTGTTTCATAAATTGCGAAACTTTTAGGTTTTCAAATGAGATTTTTATTTTTATAGAAAGAAAGAAGGAAAAAGTTTATTCACGAGTAAGTTGGTTCACGACTGACTTCACTGTATCGCGGGGATAGCAAAGTAGTTATATGTATACTTAGTACAATCTTTGCTTAGTTTGAGACTGGGTCAATTGGTCTAATTTGTCCTATGATATTTATTTAAGTATACGTAAAAATACACCTTAAAAAAAAGAAACATTAAGAAATTAAAAGGGAAAAATTACCACGAAATCGTACCAACTCAGCGCTATGCAGGCTTTAGAGCCTGCGCAGGGGCCCAATTTTTGAAAGCACATGTGTGAAAATACCACTCGAAAGTGGTGAAAAATTGTGCTGAATTTGAAATACGAGCAGCTTTGAAGATACGGCTCTCATTAATCATGTGGACAAGTCAAAAATTTGATTAGAGCCGTAGTTTTGAAGATAAAAACGGATTATACCACTTTCGCGTGGTACTTTCGAGTGATGTGCTTTTAAAAATCGGGGCCCTGGTCTTCCGTTGGATTTACTGACGTCTGTGATTAAAAGCTAGTTAATTAAGAGTATGTACAATAATTATGATTGTTATCATAAGCCATTCATTTTGGTATTCAAAACATGTTGTTCCTGAAATACGTTTCATTTACGCCACACAAAAAACCTTTTGTCGGTGATGTTGGATTGTTTTATCTGATGGAGGTACAGTCATCAAAAATAAAGGCCTAATACGGTGATAGAACGGTAGTACTCAGTACATGTAAAAGTTTACACTAAAGTGTGTATCGCGGCATACGAATTGAACTAAAATACCTAAGTAAGAACTAACCTTTTAGGATTTCAGCGATACTAAACTTGTAACAGGCAAAGGTACGAATAAAAAAATCGACCAAGTGCCAGTTGGACTCTGACACGGAGAATTTCGTACTGCTGATCTTTAATAGAAAGCGAAAAATTACTTTTTCTGCGCTGTATCTACTTATCTAGAAACTCTATGTAGGGGCTCAATTTTTGAGACCACATTTACTCGAAAGTACTAATTACTTATAAAATACAAATAAAATACAGTAAATACAGTAAATAATTAACAGTACTTATTCTTAAGTGGTAAAAAGATGCTCTCTAAAATCAGGACCCTTCTTTTTTTCGTGCTGTTGCCTTTTGTGACCTAGATAAAATAAGGATATTCTTTTTTTTGCGGACTGTACCATCAACAAAATACGAGTACCGAACAAAGAGATGCGACGCATGAGCGGACGCGGATAAGATTACCCGATAGATGGCGCTTTTTGGGCTTTGAAGCGACGTAAATATGTCTGAGTGCGGGATACAAGTTGTGTTTGGAAATATAAGAGCAACACCAGCGGCTTTTTTGCAGTCGTCTAGGTACTTTCGTATATCGCTGGTAATAATGATAATAATAATAATAATAATGAAAATAATAATAATGGGGTAAGGTAGGGTAAAAGCAGCTCGAAATGGTTCGTGTATGTACACACGGCTGCTGCGTCGCCAGTTCTATTTTTTCGAACTTGGAAAAGAAAGAAAGAGAGACAGATGTTTATTTATGACAATCACAAAACAACAGATAAATAAATTGTCACAAAATGGTCAATGAACACAAAATATTTACCTTGCTACTCCGCTACTTAAGTAGCGGAGTAGCAAGGTAAATATTTTGTGTTCATTGAAATGGACCTCCGCAAAGTAACGCCTGATTCAATAAAATATACAAAATGGTCAGTAATGGTCAATGGTGGTAGGTCTAAGTCCTCTAGGTTGGCAACGCATCTGCAATCCCTCCGGGGTTGCGGGTGTCTATGGGCAGTGGTGATCGCTTACCATCAGGTGACCCACTTGCTCGTTTGCCTTCCTATTCGCATAAAAAAAAAAAGAAAAAAAAGTATTTGTTGGCTGGACCGCGTGTCTAGATCTAAGCCCGGTTATCCTGTTTATAGGCCTTGTGAGTTGTAGATATAGTTGTAGGACGGCGTAGGTCTTCAATTTTAACCTCCGACGTAAAGAGAGGGATGTTATGAGTTTGACGTCGATGTCTGTGTGTGCGAGTCTGTCTGTGGCATCATAGCTCTCAAGCCTATAGACCGATTTGAAAGCCAGTTTCCTTGTGGTGGTTCGGTGTCCTTCCATTTGACCTAAAAATTATTGACAAAAGCATCATTTTACAAAATTATGATCATTTGTCATAATTTAAATATCTTATAAACCGTGAACTTTTATAAAAATCGAAAAACCTTTATGCGTAGCTCACATTAGGTTAGGTTAGGTTTGTTTTATAAGTTTTTAAAAACGTTTACGGTTTATCGGATATTTAAAGTTTGTCAAATGATCATTTTGTCAATAATTTTTAGGTCAAACAGAACAGTTTGATTATTCGATTAATGCGTCGGGGTTTTTAGTATAATGTTATTTATTGATTTTGGCGTTTTAGGTCAAGCGTTTTCAGTCGGTTTTCCTCAAAAATATCAACGACTGTTGATCAGAAGTTGTAGAGAACAATTCGAAGCGATTTCCTCTCAAGTTAAAGGGTCAACAGTGCAGGCGTAGATGTCTTTGTAGCACAGATGCAGGCCTTATACTCCGAAATCCAATTTTCGAAGTTCGTTTCGTGCCGTTCCACTCTCACGAATAGTTATTAATTTGAGAGTGAGAGGGACGGTGTGATACGAACTTCGAAAATCGAATTTCGGAGTTGCCCCCCTGACCGCCGTGCTAACCCTCGAATATTTGTAAACACAACCTATCAACCTAAACGCATTATACCTTCTCCGTTCCGTCGTGGGTAAAAACTTCAAGTGAGTCGCCGTCAGTCATTGTTTATGGATAAAACATGCGGTTAAAACGTCCGAATAATCAATAACCACTTATGCATTGGATAGGTATCGATTCTTTGTTAATAACAGAAATGCGTTAGTCACGCAGGGCAGAAAAGAAAACAGTAGCGAACCGTTCACACGAATGGAAGTTGCCGACAATGTTTAAAAGATGATCATAAAACATTTACAGCCCGCGAGCTGTTAGAATGTCTCACTCACTCGGCCGATTCAATCAAACCCATAAGAGTAAGTGAGATAAAATTCAATTTCTTTTTTTATTAATTTTATTTTGCAAATTAGGCCGTCAAGGGCTCTTTTACATGTCGTTTTTGAAACTACCAGCGCATTCGGAAAGACCATCATTGCCAAGAAGAATGCGCGAACTTGGCAGAAAATAATTTTGTCAAACAAAATACTTTTACTACAATATTTAAATTCACAGCCGTTCATAGACCTCTCCAGTGCCACTGGTATAATAGGCGGCATATAAGTAAAACGTGGAGGGGATAAGCGCAGTATGAAAATGATGTTGTTTTTCATATTGCGCTTATCCCCTCCACGTTTTACTTATTTGCCGCCTATTATATAATACTGTCATTTCTTTATTTCTTAGTGTAAGTTTTCGGTCACAAAATAGATCTCGATCGCGTATGCGTTAAAATGAGAAACACTGTGGGAACTGTTTGTTGCCGTTTCGATCCGTTAGCGGCGCTGCCAATTTTTCCATAGTAATTGAGACGCACGTGAACGCGTTCGAGACGTATTTTGATATCGAAAACTTACACTAAGCATTCTGAGCCTCTAGTGTAAGTTTTCGCATATAAAAACGTCTCGAACGCGTTCACGTAAACGTCTCAATTACTATGGAAAAATAGGCAGCGCCACTTGCGGATCGAAACGGCAACAAACTGTTCTCATAGTATTTGACATTTTAACGCAAACGCGTTCGAGACGTATTTTGTGACCGAAAACCTACACTAAGCATACTGGACCGTAACCATTGCGTTGGTTCCGAAATAACGTGTGAACGATGACACTAAAATCATAACATCGATAACACGGACGTGTGAAACGGACAAACTCATTTATTGGGCGAATCGAATCCGACGCTAAAACTGCTTTGTTATGTCTTCCCGAGTTCATTCCTCTGACGTTTAGGGTTGCCAGCGGTCCGGCAATACTTAGAGGTGGAAAAATATGAAAGGGTGAATATTTGACCGCTTGGGTTGGCGAATTCTTTCACGTTTATAACGGTTATAAACAATTTATAACCATAAACATAAACAGGTTATAAACATTCATAAGTGCTTGTAAAGCCTAAACTGAAAAAAATTGAAAAATAAAAAAAAATAAAATAAAAATAAGAACCGCGATTACCTACCTATTACTATTTACTATTATTGAGCTCCCGATATTTCGACGCAGTTGCATGCATCATGATCACGGGTAGACCGAACCAACTGCATCGAAATATCGCTCGATCGAAAGCTCAATAAAGGTAATCGCGGTTCATATCCCGTCTATAATGTTTCGAATGAACTTAACCGTGAATCATTGAAAACTCTTTTGACATTATTTTAGAGGACAATGATAAGTGTTGAGAAATATTGTTTCGTATAGACTTTTGTATTATCATTTCATCAAGATCTGTGATTATAGTTTTCGTTAGTTATCTCGGTTATTTTTCAAGTTGGCAACCCTAAATATATAGAGATCGGGGTCGGCATCGCGTCGTTAAACGTTGAATTTAATTGTCCTATTCTATTTATTTGTGGACAAACAAATAAAAAGCACATAAATATCGAACTGTCATCGCCTGACCCAAATAACTGAACTGGAATTTTATCAGCAAAGTTTTCTGTAATAGAATAATGACAACAAATAAATTTGATGTGGAAGTAGTTTGGGAAGGCAGATTTCATGTCTCTTCGGATTTTTTTCGTGTAATGTAAGATAAAATATTATTAATTTTATTTATTTATTTTAATCGTATCCTACTTACTACTTTCCTACTATAAATGCGAGAGTTTGTGACGATGTGGCGATGTAAGTGAGTGTGTATGTTTGTTCCTTCTTCATGCTGAAACGACTGGATGGATTTGAATCAAATTTGGAACAGAGAAAGTTGGTACTTTAGATTAAAACATAGGCTATTTTTATCCCAAACTAATGCATTGTTCCTGCGGAACAGCGATAAACATGTCAATTGCTAATTCTACGCGGACGAAGTCGCGGGCAGAACCTAGACTATAATAATTATCTTCGTGGCTCTCTTTCTCTTTCTTCCTTTAAATGTGCGGTAGACGTGTATGTCTCACTGCCTCAATCAAGTCAATCAAGTTGAAGGAAACTCTGTGGACGGTAGACGGTTGAGAGACAGTGGAATATTTCAACCGTAACTATACCTGGCTGAATGCACGCAATGCACGTGTTCTAAAGCAAAATTACTCGAATACCTAGACGTGTTCACAAAGAGGTATTCCTGGCTGAAACGGATTTCGTATTCCATTTTCAAAAATATGTCCGGCCATAACCACAAAACGCTGTTCATTACTCGTGTGCCCGAGAGCTCGCTTTGTTTATTAAAGTGGCTTCGAAAGGAGACGGTGGGTTTTGAGCGATGGGTAAAGCGTTCGTTAGGGACATTTCTGGCAGTTCTAGGAATGCGAGTGACAGTGTCTGTCTGTCCCGGCATTATTGCGGTGGATGCGATAAATCTTCGGTTGATATTATGCATGATTTTGGGCAAGTTCTATCAATAAGTAAAGCAACTTGCGTGCTTCATGTTTGCGCTATATTTGTGGAAAATGCGCGGCTGAACTTTTTTATCCAATTTATTTAGCCCGAAGCCAGACTGTCTGGAAAATATTATTTCAAATCTAAATGTTTAATAAATAGTGTAAATTATGCGCTCTGAAAAAAAGAACCTCGCTATTCCAGAGGCAAAACGCGGTCGCAGGCAAAGTTAGTATATTATAAATGCGAAAGTACCTATGGATGGATGGATGTTTGTTTGTTACTCAATCACGCCAGAACGGCCCAACGAATCTGGATAAAATTCGGCACATAGATAGAGAAAAGTCTGGAATAGCACATAGGCTACTTTTTATCCCGGAAAATTCCCGCGGGATAGCTATAAACGAATTCTTTGTAGACGAAGTCGCAGGCAACAGCTAGTTTATTATAAATGCGTAAGTAACTCTGTCTGGGGCGAGCGCTCCAAGAGGAAGGACTACGAATTAGTCTGAAACATGTCGAGCATCACTTTTATACGCGAGTTATAACTAAGAAGTAATGTAGGAGCCTTATAGAAACTTCATGTCTTCATTTCGTGGCGCTGTCAACAGCAAATGACCTGGAGCAGCGCCACTCTTCACATATACGGTTCACGTGCCTGTTAGTGAAAGAGAAGAAACTATTCCGGCAGCTTGGCGCGCGTCTAAAATCTTGCAAATAAGACACAAATCCTTTCACAAATCATAAGAAATAAACAAAAGTATGGATTATTTGTGAAATATGACTCGTTAGCCGTTTAGGTATGAATATGTTGACTTTATGTTTTTAATTGCAGACCCATACGTCGAACAAATTAAGACATAGAACCGTTTAATGATGATTTTAAGACCAATCTTTGCAATTATTTTCTATCGAGCCGATTTTGTTCAATTATGTATCGAGCCCGTCTAGCGTGTTTGAAATATGATGAAAATTATCATTATATATTTTTCGTATTTTTTTTTGTGTGCAGTTTTTCTTAAAAAAGTGTTTAAATAACATCAATTTCAACAAAATTAGGTGTTGTCAGCCTCTTAACGCAAACATTTCCGAGCATGTTTGAGAAAATTTAATTTTGGAGTAAAAAATTTTTGCGTCTGGAAAAGGATCCATTTCTCAATGTGTACTGCCAACTCCACTGACTGAATTAATGAAAACCTTCGCCTCGACGAAAGGTGTCCCGACGACAGTAACAAGGGTCAACACTTATGAGAATTGTGTTAGAATAAACTAAAGTCAACGTGTTCGGTTTATTTACTAATGGACTTGATTTGAGTACTAGTTACATTTACTTTGCCGTGGTAGCCTAGTGGTTTGACCTGTGGCCTCTCAAGCAGAGTGTCGTGGGTTCAAATCCCGGGCTCGCACCTCTGAGTTTTTCGGAATTTATGTGCGAAAGTTACATTTGTAATTTGCCATGAGCTTTTCGGTGAAGGAAAACATCGTGAGGAAACCTGCACACATCTGCGAAGAAATTCAATGGTGTGTGTTAAGTTCCCAATCCGCACTGGGCGCGCGTGGGAACTATAGCCCAAACCCTCCAATACACGGAGGAGGCCAATGCCATGAGGCACGCCGAATTACGCGACAATTTAATAAATAAAACGACAATTACAACAACATGTACCTACTGAAATTGTAGCGAGTTCGGAATAAAAAGGCTTATAAATAAATAAATAAATAAAATACATTTACTTTTATGAATATTTAACGCCAATAAGGTATTGGAGTCGCGTTTTAAACGTGGTCATGAACTTTTCGTTTTCTTGCTATCATTACATATACTATAGGTAGTATCAAATCATCATCTGCCCAGCGTTTTCCCGGCGTTTGCCACGGCTCAGTGATCAGTGAGCCTTGGGGTCCGCTTTGACAACCTAGTCCCAAGATAGGATAGGTAGTATGAAATGAATCAAGAATTTTATTTCTTGATTTTTTAATGTTTACTTTTACGGTTTTACTACTAATTAAAGATTAGCTATTAGTGGGGTAGGGGTAAAAGCACGCCATAGCTTTACTTTTCGGATTTTTCTGTTCTAGTTTTCAGTGTCAAAGTCCTCCGCCGAGTCTGTCTGTACGTTCGAGATAAACTCAAAAACCACTGAGTGGGCTTTCACGTGGTTTACACCCAAAGAAAAGTGATCCATAAAATATAACTACATGCTAATTTTTACCCGAGTCATTTTGTTGTCTACTCCACCGACAAGAGCCTAGCTCTTAAATAAAAGAAGAAATAATAATTGCCAGCGACTTCGTCTGCAAAGAATTCGTTTATAACTATCCCGCGGGAACTACGCAATTTTCCGGGATAAAAAGTAGCCTATGTGCTATTCCAGCCTTCTATCTATGTGCCGAATTTCATCCAGATGCGTTGGGCCGTTCTGGCGTGATTGAGTAACAAACAAACATCCATCCATCCATCCATCCATCCATCCATCCATCCATCTATCCATCCATACTTTCGCATTTATAATATTAGTAATATATTAGTAAGATATCCGACGAAACAAGAATCCGACTAAAAAAGAACCCGGCGAATGGTAAACTAATCCTGGTAAACACCACAGGAAACCATTGGCTGCGGGTAGCACCAACCGATCGTAGAGTTCCTCGGGGATCCTATGATGATAATGCTTCTAAATAATTCCGCAAAATCTCGCCAGTTTCATGCATTTGCATGCTCCCTGGAGGCCCCTGCCTATCCGAGAGGAATTCCTTGGGGTTTTCCTCGCGATCCGCGCGTAGATGATTGTGGCCCAAGGGATAGGAGTCTGGGGTCTCTCTTGTAATTTTTTGCTTTCCTCTTGGTGACAAAGAATTCAGGTCTCAAAGCAAAAATTAAAAAAGACTACAGTATAGGCTGGTGGGCAGAAAACCTGATTGTGTGTGGGTTCTATGTCTGGTCGGTGCAGATATTATGTATGAAGAATTCGAATTATTGTTCCCAAGTCTTTCATGTTCAAATCGTATTTGCAAAGACACAACGCTGATGATCTAATTTTCATGTCTGTGTTTTTTTTGTTGTTTCTTTTCTATAAAGTGTGTATGCTCTTATATTTGTGTGTCTTGCAAAATGAATAAATGACTTCTTTCTTTCTTTTTATTTTATGCACCTACTCTGATGAGATTCTTATAAGCTATGAAAAGCGATCCGTTATATTTAGTATATTGATAATGATGTTTATCCGTCTCCTAGTAGGTATAGTAATTATAGTATACTCATTGTTTAGTTTGGGACTACGTGAAGTAAATTATGTCAGGATATTTATTTATTAAGAAAATATTATAATCGAATGATCTGCCAACAAAAACTTACATTTTCATACAAATACTATACAATACTTGTTCTTAATAACAGAATTACCTCATAGCCACAGAACAGCGTCTTTTTATTTGCTGAAACTGTTTCGGTTTTGCAAGTTTATTGATTTTAGTAAATTATCTCGTCGCAAAATGCAATGCAGTGCAGCATGCAGTCTCGCGCGAATCCCTTGAGGGAAGTCCAGCATATTCCAAGCTGAAAATGCAGACGTAAATGCATATTACTGACTGCACACGTACAGTTCGTGGTTGGTTGGCGGTGATAAGGGATTTAATATTTATATAGGTACGGTGATTTAAAACATGAAAGTACTAAGCGTTCGCTAGCTTTTATTTAACAATGTATCTTTGTTCGGGTTAAATGTTGCTCAAATAATAAACTCCCTTTTAGTGTTCGATTTGACTTGAAATTTGGTACCTATGTGTGTAGAATGGATGACAATGCAAGTTATTAAATCCGTCAAAAACGAATTTTTCAACAAAACTTTTGTTCAAATAGGTACCTAAGCTTCAAGCAATAGGTACTTATAATACTTATTTTTTATAGGTATGTAAAGGAAGGCGTTTTAAAAATGTTGTACAATTAAATTTATTCAATCAATATACATATTTACAAGATCTAAAAAATTATACCTATATATAAAACCTTAAACTACTTTAATCTAATCCTAAATACCTATATTTACAAATATAAAAATTAAATCAAGTAATGATAAGTAATCGTTGCTACCCTGTTGACAACAGCAGCGTCACCAAAGATTGCCAATACGTTGTCAGCCTAGAGGTAGAGTCAAGTTGCCTCTATGCAGATATGATAAATTATAAGTGAGGAAAAGCCTATTTTCTATACAAAAGATTGGAGATTATTTCGCAAAAGCAACCTGATATCTTGAGATATGGTAACCGACTCTAATCGGCGGGGACACTCTCATACAGTGGCAATTTGTGGATCAACGCATAATTGAATTCCGCAGACATGTTCGATCCAGTTGTACTCGAAAATGCCTGGCAGTCCCACACCACGTCATCAACAATGCGATGTTTGCAGTTTCTGTTCCGTACACAAAAAATGTAGGATTGCTAGGCCTAAGGTGACCGTAATGAACTTACAAAAATCGCTATAATCTTTTCACTTGTCGTCCTTCTGCAAGACTCAATACGGCGTAAATAAATATCTGACATAACTGCGTAGTCTGCGTACCTTTGTGCCCGGAAATGAGGCCGCGTACATTTCGAGAGCTCTCATTCTTTCTCACCTTTTTTTTTAATTTCCGCTGTAAATGGAGGCGGAATGTCCCTTTTGTCCGCGGATTTTGAGAGAAATGTTAGTGAGCTTGGTGATGACTGGAAAGGTTGTCAACGCCTGTCTTCACGACTGTATGCGAATTTGTACTTTAGGTGACAAAATTAAGGTATTTATTTGGTTTACATCGTCTTACATTTTAAATTGGGTTAGGAAGCAGTCTTTTGTTGGCAAATTTAAAGAGTTGCTGAATTTTGTGAAAAGGTTGGCGACAACTGTCTGTTTAAAAAGATTGCACGATGTTTATCTCGAAAAGTTGTAAAGTCTTACGTTAAATCATTATTAAAAAAACGGAACATGTGGCCATGTTAACTAACGCACTGACAATGTCTTTCTAGTAAATTTAATGAATATAATATGATTTATTATTTATGGAAATTATGAAAAATAAAAAGAAAGAAAGAAAGAAAAAATGTCCCCCCTTTTAATGCACCCCCCCTCCCTCAAAATCCCTCCTTAGTGCACCTCTATGATACTGGAGCAATATTTATTTACGTTGCGACTCTAGGCAGCTGTGACCTTTGACATGTTTATGGTTATCCCGCGGAAACTATGCAATTTTCCGGGATAAAGAGACAAACCGACAAAAATAATAAATATATGAAACGGAAATTGGAAGAAGGTAGGAAGGTAGAAAGGTAGAAGGTAGAAAGAGATAGTTAGTAAATACGAATGCGAGCGACCGCGCCTTCAACAATGTACCAATATTATACTTTTCAATATTTAATTTACGACTTGTAATTGGTACCATATTAATACAAAGTAGGTAGAGGCAATAAGTGTAAATCACATATGGAGGCCTTAAATTAACATTATCCATACATTAAATATGCGCAGAGTACTCCAACCTCAAGCTCTGAGTGCAGTCACAGCTCTTAGTGGAATAGGGTTGTCAAACATACTTGTAAGTTCAATTTGGACATGCAAGAAAAATACAGCAGTTTACAGTCGGTGACCTCTTAGAAGAACCTTCGGATTTCGGGTACGATCGGTTTCAACTATCAAATCCATAAGAGTGAATAAGACAGCAAGACAGACCCGAAGGTCTTTTTAAATCCTGCCTGCGGCCTGCGTCTCTCCTGGCTTTTGTTTCCGCCACCTACTCAAACTGTCTCCAACTTATTTCTCTGACTTATTGGTTGCCTGGTAGAGATCGCTACTAAGCGATAAGACCGCCTATTGTATACTTTGTTCTTTGTTTCTGTATTGTTTTGTCAGAGGCGTCTCTAGCCATTGTGGCGCCCGTGTGTATGTCACGGGCGCAGGGTCTTTGAGAGCGCCGGCGCCACGAGCGACGCATCTTTGGAGGTATCGCATTAGAGGGCGCTCGGCGCCCCTTTAGACCCGGTGCACACCCTGCACCATAGGTAAAGACGCCTCTGTGTTTTGTACTGTTGCAAAATGAATAAATGTCTTCTTTCTTTCTTCTTCTTTTCTGATTTGTGGTGTTCAATAAAGAGTATTTGTATTTTATTGTACTGTATTGTAAATATCGGACTGTACATTGCTAGGCTGTATTGAATGGGTTAAAAAGACTAGAATTATAGCAGGAAGCTAGAAGGCAGGCGACGCGTCAGTGTTTGTGTGTTTTGATAGTTAAGGTTGTGGGATTTATATGTGTTTTATGTGGCAGTAGTGGTGGGCGGGATTGCATTAAAAACACATGTAGCGCGAGCTACAAAATTTCGTCCTTCGTTTTAACCGATCACCGGAATTATTTTAACACTTTTAATTTGGTTCCCTCCGTTAACCGGTTAATTCAATGAGCGTAATTAAACCGGTTATCTGAAAGATATTAACCGGTATTTCAAAACACTGGCAACCCTATAGGGATGCTCTCAACAAATATTTGTTTCGATTACGCCGACGCGAGTCGTATTTTGGTGGAATCTCGCAAACACTTACACTGGTGGGTTGACGGTGCTGACAATGCCAGGATTTAGGAAACGCGGCGGAAGTTTAGCATACGATTTGTTTGTAATCTGTATCTTATCGATCAGAGAACGATGCCCCCGGATCAAAAAAACACCGGGTAGCACTCCGGGAGTGCCGGCAGAAGTGAAAACTACACACGTACACTCGCGCAAAAAGAAAAAAAGAGAGAGTTGGTTGAGAGAACGCACTGTTATTGCTGCAATTTTGTTAAAAAATTTAATTGAAATGTTTTTTTTTTTTAAATTTCATGAGTTGTTTTGACATGGAATATAATAAAATAATGATAAAAATAGCATGTAATAACAATAATTATTACGAATAAATGAGTATGAGTATGAGCATGAGTATTCCACACCTTATACCACTAGGCCAAACGCACATTATGTTAAAGCGACGAAATCAATGTGCTCTTCAAAAATCGAACGCGACTCTAGCTTCATTCGTATTTCAAAATAAGCTCTTAGAGGATTCTGAAATCCTGGTACTTCTCTCCCTCCGTCATCCCAAAAAGTGCTCAGCGCCGCTAAAGAAGTTATTCAATAAATGTAAAAAGAGGCCGAACAAAAAACATTTGCTTGCTGCTCTTCCAATGGTTTGCATGCTAAATAGGGTGAGCTCGCAGTATACGGCTCGTACAGGGGCCTTACCATGAGACGTCTTAATGCGATTCAGGTTAGGTTCGCTCGCTGTCAGATTTATAAAAAAAAAAAATGAAATACTAAAAGCTAAAAGCAAGCTAAAACTTGAAATGAGTCGGAATAAGGACGGGTAAGGCCCCAGGTAGGGTGATCCAAAAAACATTGTTTTTGATATTTTTTTCCACAAGGTTTTTTTTGTCTATCTATCTCTATCTCCAGCCTATATACGTACCACGTTTTTTTGTCTAAGACATAAAAACATCCTATAAACAAATTTTTATAGAAATCTAATGGTATTTAGAAGTCGCTCAAAATGAAACAATCTGTGTCTAAGAAAATGTACCAAGAAAAATGTATTAATCAAATTTTTTTAAATAAACGACGTTTTTGATGGCACTAGAAACTGTTTTCTGTGATTTGCAACTGAACGAAGAATATACTGCGTCTGCTCTTCATCTTTGGTTAGAGTCTGGTTGTATTTTTGAATAAGACTGGCCGCCCTAGGTGTGGTGTGGGGATAGTTAGGTTCGCTCAATATATATTTCGTCCACCATAACTTGACCCAATCGCTGGTTAGTCTATAGGTGGAGTAAGGTGTCTCAATGTTGGTCACGCGTTGACGTTACATTGACCAATCGGGATACCTGACTCCGTATAATACCTACGAGCGAACAGCTCAAATTATAGTTGCTAGTAGCGCATTAAAATTTTTGATGAGTTGACTATCATTCCTTTTCCATAAGTACTCGGAAACAAACCCCTTATGCTAATATCATAGCGTAATAACATTTAATAGTGGGGGCACTTTTTTGTGGTCTATTCCCACTAGTTCTATTATCACTATACAAAGTAGTACCATCAATGGAACAGAGCCTCTTGTGTAAGTTTTCGCATATAAAAACGTCTCGAACGCGTTCACGTAAACGTCTCAATTACTATGGAAAAATTGGCAGCGCTACTTACGGATCGAAACGGCAACAAACTGTTCTCATAGTATTTGACATTTTAACGCAAACGCGTTCGAGACGTATTTTGTGACCGAAAACCTACACTAAGCATACTGATAATGGAACTAGTGGGAAGAGACCTTCTTTGTATCAGCGGAATTGGCTACAATGGACGTAGTTCGAATCCTGGCGGCTACTGAAGATCCAACGGGTTTGCAAATTAGCACCGCAGTTACCCCGTCCAGACCGCCGAGTTAACTCACTAGTTCTGTTGTTATTATTACGCTATGCAAATATCGAGAACGCAAATAGGGTGATGCTCAAACCCGTGGAGTGCAAATCTGTAGAGATCGTAAACCGTGGATAATGCGGTCCACGTATAAAATGTTTATGACTCTTTCACGACCAGCTAGTGATGTTACCGAGGATTGCAATTTACTGACGGTGCGGATGCGGATTTAGCGGATTTAGCCTTTAGCGTAGGTTTTGACACGACAAAACGTCTCAATTGCTATGGGAATATTGGCGGCGCTACACTATTTAATGACACGTAACGGCAACAAACTGTTTTCTAGAACTTCACGTTTATTTATTTATTAATATTTATTGTAAAGTCAAGTACACAGTTTACAGATCTGATGTTATAGGAATTTTGGTTTGTCCATGACGAAGGGCACACAATAATAATATAGTTACAATTTAGATTAGTAAACTCTTAAAGACTAAATTAAATTTCATTTCATGCCAACGAGTTTGCGATGTTCGTAGCTACAAAGAAATTACATTACTTAGGTATGCGCTTGGGCCTCATACTCGAAAATTCGATTTTCGAAGTTTGTGTACCGCCATTCCGCTCACACTAAAACATTAATTTTAGAGAGAGAGACGGCATAGTACGAACTTTGAAAATCGAATTTCGGAGTCGCCCCCAGATTCAGTTTCATTCGCACGTCGATTGGTTGCGAATTCCGACATCCCTACGGACTGCACCGAATCACCTGGTTCATGCGACATTAGAAAATATTTCATGTAATGCCATCCCGCTTGCACTAACTTTATAGGTAATAAGAAAGCGAGAAGGACGGTACGTTATGTACCATGGTTATAAGGAGCTATTACTCATTATTTTTGTTTGTGTTAGCTTCAACTTGGTTTACTGCTGTTCGAGATTTTATGATGATCTTAAAACAAAATGCTGACGATATTTTGCCATATTATCTTAAGTTACTTGAAGATTATCTGGATTTTCTGTAAGGCAAACACAATGGTGTGCAGCTTAGCAATAGCTTTGTTTTTATTTACAACAGTATTAAAAGATTAGGAGATTTGGACATATTTGTCGGGTTTCAAAATAAAATGTACCTACCTTTTGGCACAGCGTAACAATTTGTATTAGGTACAGTGGCCTTACCATGACGTCCTAATTCAGACTCAGTTCAAGTTTTAGCTGTCACTTTTAGTATAAATCTGACAGCGAGCGAACCTAAATTGAATCGCATTAAGACGTCAGGTAGGCCTCTGTGCGCACTTTCTCGTAGTTGGGTTTTAGTTTTCTACTTTTTATTATTTCAACTGTTTGGGTGTTTCCTTATGAAATATGGATGAAATGCGAATGAATACGGACAGTTACAAGCAATTGCTAGTAATGTATCTATGTATATGAATATTTTTGAAATTTAGAGGTTAACTAAACTTTCCAATTATACCAAACACGGTATATTTATCTAATGTTTTATTTTACAGTGTACTTTATGCCCGCTAGAGGGTGCTACATTCAATTTAGTGACACGTCATATAGCTTATAACCTGCGGACAATCAAGACGCTTCTAACGATACATCATTCGTCCTGTTCTGATAAGCAGTTTAGCAGCTATGAGGGAACAGATGAACATATATACATAATACATACATGCATAGCTATCACAAAATCATAACCCTCCTTTCGCTTTGCCGAAGTCGGGTAATAAATACAGACAACGCACAGTGAGTTAAAGCAGATTCTTACTCAATCGCAGTATTCGCAGTAATCTTGCATGTCTAAAACATCAACAACTAAACAAAAACAAATAACGATCGCGTTAACCACAAAAAAGTTCACTGTTATGCTTTTTTACCAAATCTGCGACTTCAAAGGGTTCTTAATTGTGAAAGTATTTTCATTTAACTTCGCTGGCTTTACGCTTCGTCGACGCGAGTTTCGGCAAAGTTCGGGCGACGTCGGCTAACTTCGGCTCAGTCGGCTAAGTTCGGACATTCATCGCGACCATTAAAATGCATCGTACAAAGGAGATGCTTTAAGTAGTTCAAACTTTGTAAGATGACAGATAAATAAAGCTTTTCATTAGAAAATACGGCCCGCCTTGGCTTCGTACAGCTTATTAAACTATTATGTATATACATTCCTCTTGTATCATTCTATTTATTGATGAATGTACCTAACCCTTTTGCCACCATTGAATCGATAAAAAATCAGTAACAGTAAGTATACATGCTGTGACGACACAAGACTTGTGCAAGCTGCAGACATGAGAGAGGCGCGGCGGTGAAACGGTTAAAAATCTAAGCGTACATATACTTATGTAATATACTTACACATAAAGATGGCGTGGAATTACTATGTTTTATACTATGTAAAGACTCAAAATATAGGTAATTATAATAAATTTTCATACCTACTTTTAAGGCAATTATAATTCTAGTGAGTAAAGTTCCACTTGCAAGATTGGAATCTTAATAAACAGACATTAAAAATGAACTAGAAGCTTGTAAAAATAAAATAAAAACGTCTAAACAACAATACAATAAAGTTTGCAATAAAGTTATCACACGTATAGCAGGTCTATAAATCCCATAATCAAGAAAACTCAAAGCCACTCAATTTAAGCCTCCGTATAATCGATAATTAATCACAGCATGTTATTTGACAGCGCGTGCAGAGGCATATTAATCAGTTTAAACATGTTAGCGATGAGTGACAGGTTTATAATCTCTAGTAGAGACTCCACACCTGCCTCCCTATCCTGACAGATTTGTGTTCACCGCCAGAATAAAATCCTGGTGATACAATCGTTAAAAACCGTTACATTGCGCTGCTCGATTGACTACATAAAACCTGTAAACTTAACGGTCCCGCAATGTATTACTACATGAATTACTCGCACCTCGTGATATAAACAGGGCAAATGGGAGAGCTTAGGAGTGGATATGGATAATACTCGAAACTTTTGTCTCTTTCGCACGGCACATGTCAAAAAAGGATTGACTATGCTGTATTATTAATGACGGTGCCCGTAATAAATGTCGATGAGCGAAGGATTGGTGTCATATGAAGGATTTCAACTGAGCGATATTTGTATAATGGTACGATTATTTCTCAGCAACCGTAATTCACAGTTGAAACTCTGTCGTTATACCTAATGTGTTACAGGGAATAAGTTATTAGACATAAAAGTTTTTTTTATGTGCTTCTTAATTGGTTTAAAAGCGTTGACAACAAGAAAACCGTTTTCAGACCCTCTAACAGTTATTTCGAGTGCCCGGAAAATTAAAAAAAAAATACGCGTTTTTTTTCTCCAATTCTGAAAACTCTGGGCAGAAATATCTACTCGGAATCAAAAACACTCCTGTTTTTTTTAAGGTAATTTATTAACATACGAACTATTAAGAACTAAATAACAATTAAGCACACAAAAACTAGGAAAGTTGATTTAAAGTAAAGTAAATTAAAAATAATTGAAAATGAACCTAAAAATCCCCCCCCCCCCCTTGTCAATTACTTTATTGAATGTCGTAGGAGTAAAAATGCATCCCTACATCCTTACGTCAGTTTTGATACTTTGCATACATAATAATATTTTAAGAGCGTGCATACCTACTGAGCTGGCATAAAATACTATATCTCGTTTAGTAAGAAAATAGAAGTCAATCACGATCAATTATTACATTAGACACATTAATACACTAAAAACGAAGTGCACTACAGACGGATATTTGAAACTTTCATTCTATTTCTGTGAAATAATCGTAATAAATCACCAAAAATGCGACGTTGCCGGCTCAGTAGGGATGCACCCTCTTAATGGAAATAACGAAACCAACTTAACAACCTACAATGTAAAACTAGGGACACTTTTTCTTGAATGAGAAACGATAGTCTTAATCCTGCGCAGAAATAACCTGAAATTTCAAAAACGGGAAAAAAAATGCTACATGACAAAATTTCTATTATTCGCTGGATTTGGCAGGTCCTCTGATGTGAGTGTGATACAGGGTGCCCCTTTTATACTTATGGACATGTTGTAGAGATTGAAGGGTTTGAAGAGCGACGGAAGCGCGGTATGTTGCCCTTAGTATCCCTTTGGCTTTGTGACTTACCTATTGCTTATCTATATCCCGTCGTGTAGTTCTTGTTTCTGACAGGTTACTGTACATACAGTACTTGTGACTTATGGAGATAGAGTCAGATATTCATAATATTATGACAATCCGAGCCAGATGTGGTTTCAAATCTTTTCAACTCTTTCGCTTTCGCAACTTTTTCGCTTTGAAAATAATAGTATTATTTACCTACTTAGTTTAATCCCTGCCTACCTGCCTGCTCAGCTGTCTGCCTGCTGTACCTGCTTAGTTGGTTTGGTCACGTAGAGAGGATGGATGAAAGAAGATTAACTAAACAGATTTATATGGGGAGTGTGAATGGGTGCGTTGGGAGGGGAAGGCCTAGGCGGACGTTCCGTGATCAAATTGGGGACGTTTTGGAGAAAGGCCAGGTCAAGAGTACCCGAAACCGACGAGCATTTATGAAGAGATTGATGAATGTGGATGAAGCGAAAGAGGTATGTCAGGATCGTAGCAAGTGGAACAAAGTAGTCTCTGCCTACCCCTGTGGGAAAGAGGCGTTACGATATGTATGTATGTATGTATGTTAGTTTAATCTGATTTCAGAGCACTGACTCTTTAAAAAAGACCCTAGTGAATCTTGTTTACACAAACGTACAACTCACGTATAAAACTCGAGTGATGCTCGACATGTTTCGGACTAGTTCGTAGTCCTTCCTCTTGGAGCGCCCGCCCCGGCGGCAGCGAAACGAACACATGAGCGTTTGTGTACCTATAACTATGATTGAGTCTCACGGTAGTTTCATGTCGACTAGTGAATCATTTCTGTCTTACTACGACAAACTTAAACAGGGGGGTTACGATGACGTCTTAATGCGATTCAGTTTAGGTTCGCTCGCTGTCAGATTCATACTAAAAATGACAGCTAAAACCTGAACTGAGACGGAATTAAGACGTCATGGTAAGGCCCCAGGTCTTAACAGTGCCTTAGTTGATGGTTTTGAGAGCTTTTATTTTACTTGGTCTGATTGTTTTTGTTTGGTTCAAATCTAGCGAGCCAAATTTGACCTATTTTTAGAAGTCCGATTGCTTCGAAATTTGGTGCACCTATGTAGGACGCATATAAAAAAGTCCAGTCACTGAAACTGTCATTTTCAACAAAAACTTATTCATTTATGAGTTGACGTGTGTTAAAACGATGTTTAATTGATTGCCCAAGTATTCGTAGTTAGGTATATGATGCAGTAATACGTTCCAGTCAAATTCATGCACCCACTTCAAAGTTAACATACACGCCGCCCACGACCCCATTATGTTGTTCGCAAACAATTAATAATCGCAAACTTCAATTACTCAGGTCTGCATTAGTTTAATAATTAATTTAATTTAACTACCCACGCATTGTGCGTGCCCGTATGGCCTTATCTGCCCACCTCAATTAAAACGGCAGCGTGAGAATCATATGGAAGTGGAAGGTGTGTTTTGCGTGAATATGATAAATTATATGGTGTGTTTTAGGAATAAAAATATATAGGCACGTGAAATTATTAAACGGGATTGGACGCGTAGGCTATTAATTGAATAAACAAGCACTACTTGGGCTTATTATTATCAGGATATAGCTTCTGCCCGCGACGTCGTCCGCGTAGAATGAGACTTAATAGATGTTGACAGTATATTATGCAACAATTATTTACGTTGCAACTCTAGATAGCTACGACCTTTCACATTTTAAATAGACATTTTACATTTTAGGTAAAAAGTAGCTTATGTTTTAATCTAGGGCTATCTCCGTTCCAAATTTGATCCAAATCCGTCTAGTCGTATCAGCGTAAAGAAGAAACAAACATACACACTCACATCGTCACATCCATCCATCTATCTTCGCATACTATTGCATTTATAATATTAGTAGGATTGAAAACTGCCTACGAACAGAGAACCCGGCTGTTGGCTTCTTGGCGCTGAATGTATTAACTGTGGCATGGCATGTCATCAGCCCATGCTGAAAACGGCAAACAATAGTCATGCTACCGAGTTGCTACTTGCTAATGTAATTGTGTGCATAATGAATCGATTTACATACATTATCATTAAAAAAAAAACGCTCACCAAAATACTATAAAGTCCACCTCGCACCTAATTGCGGGTGGTAGAGGACCTCAAGCAAGGCCTGTCCGGATCGCTACCATCGTTTTACTCGCCAATTCTGCCGCCAAGCAGCGCTTGAGCTGCTGTGTTCCGGCGTGGAGAGTCAGACATCTGATGAAATACGGGCATATGAGGTACTTACTAGTTTCTGCCCGCAACTTCGTCTGCGTCACGTCCGCGTAGAATTAGCAATTGACATGTTTATCGCTATCCCTCGGGAACTGTACAATTTTCCGGGATAAAAAGTAGTCTATATTTCAATCTAGGGTACCAGCTATCTTCGTTCCAAATTTTATACAAATTTGTCCAGTCGTTTTTGCGTGAAGAAGGAACAAACATACACACTCACTCACATCGTCACATCGTCACAAGCTTTCGCATTTATAATATTAGTAGGATATCTTTGCTCTTTAGGCTGACAACGCCTCAGGGACCCTCTTGTCTTGCAGGTGTCCTGCGTAGTACTCACCTACCATCAGGTGACCCATTTTAAGAAAAGTAAACCAAAGCCTCAGTCTGAGGCAGAGCCAACTCGAAAATTGTCGACTAATCACATTTTACAACACTCAAAGTATGATCACGTTAGCCCGTTTAGACGAGATTCGTTAGACGAGATCGCCGAATTCGTCCAAGTTAAGACGAGATTTAATTGCGTCACAAACTTCCTGCAAACTTCTAAAGTACTCCCTAATGTCGAAGATATCTCATTACTAAGTAATTTTTGCTTGTTCTTCTTGTAAAGTTTTTGAACTAGCTTTGGCAATGGAGGCTTTTTTACCGTTTACATTTGTCTGTGAAGTGACCTTTGATCAAGTTCAAGATCCTATTTCTTAGACCGATACAGACTTATATTTTTATGGCCGGGTAGGTACTGTACGAGTATGTATGTACTCGCAATTTTGGCTTTTTATTTGGTGCCAAAAGCCGTGGTAGCCTAGTGGTTTGACCTGTGGCCTCTCAAGCAGAGGGTCGTGGGTTCGAATACTGGGCTCGCACCTCTGAGTTTTCGGAATTTATGTGCGAACTTACATTTGAAATTTACCATGAGCATTTCGGCGAGCACACATCTGCGAAGCAATTCAATGGTCTGCGTGAAGTTTCCAATCCTCACTGGGCCCGCGTGGGACCTAGCCCAAATCGTCTCATTCTGAGAGGCCTGCGCCCAGCAGTGGAAAGTATATAGTCTGACTAAGCGACCCGCCTCGGCTTCGCACGGCATATTATGCATGTATTATACATATAAACCTTCCTCTTAAATCACTCTATCTATAAAAAAAACGCATCAAATTCCATTGCGTAGTTTTAAAGATTTAAGCATACATGGGGATATAGGGACAGAGAAAGCGACTTTGTTTTATACTATGTAGTGATGATGATGTTGATTCGGTGTGAGCCCAGCTTCACTGGAAACCGACCGCATATCAAATCAGGTCAAGCCGAGGAAAAACAAATCTTCATTAACGAAACCGAACGTTCCCCGACTTTCCTATCGGTTCACGAATAAAGTCCATTCTCAGTGGACCCGTGTATTGCAGCTCCGTAGTTCTAGTCTAGAGCAAGTGGAGCGGCTGCCTGCGACGCTAATCGGACGGGAAATAATGGAAAAAAAACTTGTCGCGGACGTGATTATATTAAGCCGTGACAAATGCAGGCTCCATTGGAATTAATAACCTGGATTGTAAGGCCTTGCACGGACAAATTTACAAGCTGTTGCCCGCGGCTACGTCCACGCAGATTTAAATATATAGCCCATCTAATCTAATCTAATCTAATCTAATATCTAATCTAATATCTAATATCTAATTGTGGACAATCGCTGGGCCTATAGAGTGTTGGTGTGGAGACCACGGACCACAAGAAGAAGTGTAGGCAGACCCCACATGAGATGGTCTGATGACATTAAAAGTTACGCCGGACCGTACTGGCTCAGGAAGACAGAGAATAGGACGCAGTGGAGGAGATTAGGAGAGGGTTACATCCAGCAGTGGATAGAGAAAGCCTGAAAAAGAAGAAGAAGAGAAAGAGAGAGAATATCGAATATATCGGATATTAGATGTTAGCATCTAATATCTAATATCTAATCTAATATCTAATCTAATGTAATCTAATGTAATCTAATCTAATCTAATATCTAATCTAATCATATATATAGAAATCTAATCTATTATCTAATCTAATCTAACTAATATTATAAATGCGAAAGTATGGATGGATGGATGGATGTGTGTTTGTTATTCAATCACGCCAGAACGGCCCAACGTATCTGGGTGAAATTCGGCGCATAGATAGAGAAAAGTCTGGAATAGCACAAAGGCTACTTTTTATCCCGGAAAATTGCGTAGTTCCCGCGGGATAGCGATAAACGAATTCTTTGCAGACGAAGTCGCTCGCAACAGCTAGTAGGCTATAAAGCCATCAGAGGCTAACAGCCAGTAGTCAGTGAGAAAAAAAACCATTATTCATAAACGCTCTCTAGTCATCTGCTAACTTAACAATCGTTTGTCTTTATCTGTCACATTGACTTTACCTTTCACAGATAAGGACAAACGATTGCCAAGTTAGCAGAAGACTATAGAGTGTTTATGGATAAGGGGTTGTTGCGGCGTAGAGCTGGATGAGCGGGTTCGGCTTGTAGGCGGGATCAGCAGCAATGATTTAAATAGGTTTTTGGGCAATATCGTTTAATCCGTTGACAAGCTTAGGCCGTACTTTACAGAATCGAATTAATTAAACATAATATAAAAATCAGTAATAAGTGTGCGCATCGGCGCTGTGAGGTGAAGGCGAATAATGCTAGATGATGATGATGCGCACCCCTCTCGCCGAGAGTCTTGACCAATCAGCGCAGCGATAGATGACGTGATATCGATGCTGATTGGTTCCCGATGTCGTGATATGAGTATGGTAGGCGCTGCGTGTTGAAATATGCATTTTTACATGTCATGTACAGTCATCCACAGAAGTTGCATTGACAGGGGTAAATATTTAAATCTGCGCGGACGAAGCCGCGGGCCACTCACAAATAATGTGGCTTCTATTGGTAAAATAATTTTCAAAATCGTTTCGTTAGATCCTGAGATTACTCCCTACTACCTCTAATCTTTAACTCTTTACGTATGTAATGTAACCTGAGCCCCTAGTGTAGGTTTTCACCCAAATAAACGCCTCGAAAGCGTACATGTAAACGTCTTGGCAGCGCCACTTGCGGATCGAAACGGCAACAAAACTGAGCCTCAAGTGTACGTTTTCGCGTATAAAAACGTCTCGAGCGCGTTCACGTACACGTTTCAATTACTATGGAAAAATCGGCAGCGCCACTTGCGGATCGAAACGGCAACAAACTGACCCTCTAGTGTAAGTTTTCGCGTATAAAAACGTCTCGAACGCGTTCACGTAAACGTCTCAATTACTATGGAGTAATTGGCAGCGCCATTTGCGGATCGAAACGGCAACAAACTGACCCTCTAGTGTAAGTTTTCGCGTATAAAAACGTCTCGAACGCGTTAACGTAAACGTCTCAATTACTATGGAAAAATTGGCATCGCCACTTGCGGATCGAAACGGCAACAAACTGTTATCATAGTATTTATGGACATTTTAACGTAAACGCGTTCGAGACGTCTTTTGTAAGTAGGTAAGTAAACTCTTTAGTGTGCAAGATAAACATAAGACAAATACAATTGACAAACACAGATACATGAATACAGGCGGACTTGTCCCTTTAAGGGATCTCTTGCAGTCAACCTTTGAGTGGATATTAGGGACAGACGAGTGAGTTTAAAATTGCGAATACTGAGAGCCACAATACAAAACATTACCGAATATCACTTCACTACATAGTATAAAACAAAGTCGCTTTCTCTGTCCCTATGTCCCTATGTATGCTTAAATCTTTAAAACTACGCAACGGATTTAGATGCGGTTTTTTTAATATATAGATAGAGTGAATCAAGAGGTACGTTTATATGTATAATACATGCATAATATACCGTGCGAAGCCGGGGCGGGTCGCTAGTAACTTATAAAACCTACCAGACAATAAACCGACTGAAAACTTACACTAAGCACCTGGCCACTTTACGGACGAGTTAATTAAGACAATCACATAGCTATTCGTTTGGATCTTTAACTATTGGAACTAATAACTGCGAGATATAGTTAGGGTTGCCATAATTGTTGAGAACTGTTACGGGACTTATTGAATTGATAGTGTCCGATCCGAGCGGGCGAGCGAGCGCCCCGCACCGCCCTCCCTCACCTCTCCTCGCAACCGCGCGCCCCCGCGCGCCTCTCGCCTGCCGTCGGCTTCGAGCCTTTAGTACTGTATATTGAAATACTAGCTGTTGCCAGCGACTTCGTCTGCAAAGAATTAGTTTATCGCTATTCCAGACTTTTCTTTATCTATGTGCTGAATTTCATCCCGTTGGGCCGTTCTGGCGTGATTGAGTATCAAACAAACATCCATCCACCAGTGCTGCAGGTGTCTAACACGCGTAATGCTGAGCCAGCGACCGTTTCACTTTTGCGAAGACACACACACATTAAGGCGCTGTCAACAGCAAATGACCTTGAGCAGCGCCACTCTTCACACATACGGTTCGCGTGCCTGTGAGTGAAAGAGAAGAAACTATTCCTGCAGCTTGGCGCGCGTCTAAAATCTTGCAAATAAGACACAAATAAGAAGAAATAAAAAAAAGTATGGATTATTTGTGAAATATGACTCATTAGCCGTGTAGGTATGAATATGTTGACTTCATGATTTTAATTGCAGACACATACGTCGAAAAAATAAAGACATAGAACCGTTTAATGATGATTTTAAGACCAATCTTTGCAATTATTTTCTATCGAGCCGATTTTGTTCAATTATGTATCGAGTTCGTCTAGCGTGTTTGAAATATGATGAAAATAACATAATTTTTTTTGTATTTTTTTTGTGTGTAGTTTTTCTTAAAAAAGTGATTAAATAACATCAATTTCAACAAAATTAGGTGTTGTCAGCCTCTTAATACATTGCTGATCTATATTCATGTCTGTGTTTTATGTTTCATTTTTGTACAATTGTGTGTATGCTCTATTTGTGTCTTTCAAAAGAGAATAAATGTCTTCTTTCTTTCTTTCATCCATACTTTCACATTTATAATATTAGTTAGATTAGATTAGTAGATTAGATTGACAAAACGGGACAAATATGAGACAAAAACGGGACACATAACAATACGGGACATGATACTCAAATACGGTGACAGTCCCGTGTATACGGGACGTATGGCAACCCTAGATATAGTCCAAGAGCGTGGGTGGGCGTTAGTATTATGTGTGCCCACTTGAATGGGGACTGTCAAGGACTCGCAGGAGGACAGTGGATATTGCTTCCGGGCCCGACTATATCTTTTATGCTGGTTATGTCGCTAAGGCAATTTCCGACGCAGTTGAAGATTCCCTTTTTCAGTCTACAAAGATAATTCAATAATACGGGAAAATTAATTCTCCGGTCATTCGATGTCAAATTTTGCTACTAAATATAGGTATACTAACAACTAGATTATTATTAGAAAGACGGGACTTAGTCACGTAAATAAAATGTGTTTTTGTACCTTCCTCGACGTTTCGGACGCGTCTTTGCATCCATATTTTATTTACGTGATTAAGTCCCGTCTTTCTTATAATAATGTGTGAATTACGAAAGTTTAAATCGATACACTAACAAATTACTTCAGATAAGTAATAAGTATGTTTTTTTGCTTTATTAAACGTGGTAAATGATTTTCATAAAAGCTCTCTCAGAATGATTCCGGAATATTTCAGCGAAGGAAAACATCGTGAGGAAACCTGCATACAACTGCGAAGCAGTTCTATGGTGTGTGAAGTTTACAATCCGCATCGGGCCCGCGTGGAAACTATTGCCCAAGCCCTCTCATTGTGAGAGGAGGCCTATGCCCAGCAGTGCCGTACACAGGCAGATTGAACAGAGCATTTAGTCATAACCTCGCTTACCCCTTTATTCATAAACGCTCTGCAGGATTCTGCTAACTTAGCAATCGTTTGTCCTTATCTGTCACGTTGACATTTACCTTTCATAGATAAGGACAAACGATTGCTAAGTTAGCAGAAGCCTATAGAGCGTTTATGAATTGACAACATTTCAAAAAAAAAAGCATTTTAGTTTTTTTCGCGTTTATAATAGCTGGTTAAAAATTAGACTACCCGTGTTTCTCGGTTTTCCTTTATTTTACTTAAATTCGTCGTTAATAATTTATTAAAGAAATGGTCATTAAAAAGACCGTATATACAAAGATAGGAAGATAGGAAATAAAAAAATCCAAAAATATTTTTACTGTAATCAGCAGTGTAAAATCTACAAACGGTATTTTTATTTTACTACCTTAGCACATTTGAATTGTTGTCAATTAAGGGGGTTAATGGCAACCATCGCGACATTCGACATGCCCGTATAACGCGCGGGCGCGATCACCGACTGATCGCCACTTTTCACCTACATTTACATAAATCCACTTTGTAAACATGAGATGCAGTGCCGCTTTGAACCACCGCGAGAAATAGCGGAGTAGCTTAAAAATATACTGCTCAAAATCTAAGGATCACATGTGAATTCGTTTCCATCAAAAACTTGCTAAGTGCGAGTCAAATCACACAATGAAGGGTTCATTGCCACCATAAATAGTGTTATTGTGACTTTTTATAATCGAAAAAAAAAACACCGAATTAAAATGGGACCCCCATTTTCCTAATTATAATATGTAATAAAATTATTGTAATACACGCTGTAAAATTTTCTTTCCCTGTGACCGACGGACGGACTTACAGCGCAGCCTAATATGGGATGCCAGTGACATCATTGATTGGTGTCACCCCTAAAAATACGTAAGTCAGGCAAAATCACATTTAAATCATCTCCGCACAATTTTATACCGTGGTTTAACATCCGCGTCCCAGATGCGTAAGCGCGATAGGGGTAGATTATGACGACGGCGCGAGTGAAAATATTCCACCGCTTATTCCTGCGCTCGAGATAAAGGGATTATCGAAGGCTTGAGGATTAGAGACCCAACGCTCGAAGTTCAATGTCAATGTGGCCTACTGGTATAGAGTATACGGTCCGCGCGCGAGCATCGAGGAAAGGCGGGGTGAGAAAGTTGGGAAGCGGGGGGGTGTTCGCCGCGCCCGCACGTCGCTTCACACCCCGCACTCGCCCAGTGCGAGTGTAAGGCTGGACGCGAGAGAAAATTATGTTAATGGTTGGGAGGGGAAGGCCTAGACGGACGTTCCGGAATCAAATAGGAGACGTTTTGAAAAAAGGCAGGTCAGGAGTACCCGAAACCGACGAGCGTGTATGAAGATGAATGTGGATGAAGCGAAAGAGGTTATCAGAATCTTAGCAAGTGGAACGAAGTAGTCTCTGCCTACTCCTATGGGAAAGAGGCGTGAGCGTGACTGTATGTTTGTATGTATAACTCTTTATTGTACATAAAACACGTAAATTGTATTGTATGTATGTTATGTATGTGTGTTTTCACCACGTAAAACGGCTAACCAATCAAATCCTTCGTCGCAACATCGGGCAATCTCGGACTAGTGCCGTTCGGGTTGCAGACGGGTCAGCGGAGTTCAGTTCTGGACATTTTGCTGTATTATTGCTCTGATACTCACTAGGGGTCGGTGGTCGCAGTCGAAAGGTTTGCGACAGTAAGGTCATTCGTAAGATTAAGTGTGTTTATGCTCTGTTTGGGAATTGTACAGAATGTTACATGTTTTTTTTAGTACATTGCGAGTTATTTTGAGATATAACACATACCTACATAAGTCACGTCTTTAAGCCTAAGGTAACAAGACCTAAAAGCCACGTTTAGCATGACTGTGGACGAATAGATGGAAAGAGGAATTTTGAGATATAAGTATAATAAAAAACAAAACTATCCGGCAAGTGTACTTTACGGCCATACTGAGCCTCTAGTGTAATTTTTCGCATATAAAAACGACTCGAACGCGTTCACGCAACCGTCTCAATTGCTATGGAAAAATTGGCAGCGCCACTTGCGGATCGAAACGGCAACAAAATGATTCTCATAGTATTTGTCATTTTAACGCAAACGCGTTCAAGCAATGAGATATAGTAACATAAAACATCATTGCGTTCGAGACGTATTTTGTGACCGAAAACCTACACTAAGCATTCTGAAGTGTCATCAAAAGTTTCACGCAATATTACCGGCTCGCTTACTGTACATAATCTCCCGACTAGCCTCGTTAGTACGTGCAATAATTATGTCGGCAACTTCATAACGGCTCCGTGGTTAAGCTATGTAACATGGAGTAATTTCTAAATTGTTTTATCGCTCAGAATACGTAGAAGAAAGTTGGAAAGGCTTGAAGCCTTGCCATTGCCATGGTGAAAATACACGACGACGTTTGTGAAGACGTAAATATGCCCATAAAGCTACATAGTAGGTAAAGTGAGAGAAACTGAATCGCGTAGCACTGTGGAACATTTTAACCCCCATCGCAAAAAGAGGGGTGTTATAAGTTTGCTTTGACGTCAATGTCTCTGTGTGTCCGGTGTGTGTGCGAGTGTGTGCGAGTGCGCGCGCGCGCTTGTGTGTGTGTGTGTGTGTGTGTGTGTGTGTGTGTGTGTGTGTGTGTGTGTGTGTGTGTGTGTGCGCGCGTGTGCGTTTGTGTGTGTGTGTGTGTGTGTGTGTGTGTGTGTGTGTGTGTGTGTGTGTGTGTGTGTGTGTGTGTGTGTGTGTGTGTGTGTGTGCGGATGGACCAATTTCGATTAGTTTTCTTTCATTCGAAAGTAAATTTCCTTGCGGTGGTTCTTAATCATGTTTGGTAAAAATCGGCCCAGAAGTTAAAATAGTTTTGGAATTAATTTTTATTACCTCGATTAACAATAATTTACATATATAAGAGGGGGCAATCGAGCAGACGGGTCACCTGATTGAAAGTTGATCTTTAATTCTTAATAAGAATTTTCCACAGTACCCAATCGCCCGTACAGAAGTCCCTAGATACACATTTACGTCCCCATGACTATAAAGTGATGCGCTGCAGGGTTGCCAGTGCGTCTTCCCGAAAGCCGGAGTAATTAGCGCCGCTTAATTACAGCCCTGTTAATTACCTACGTGTTATTATTTAATGCGGGATCAGGGAAGTTAAAGGAAGTGGCAGCGGTAAAGATGTGCGCAATAATAACTCAATGACGTGTTGCTGTGTTATTGATAATTACTCGTGTAAACAAAGTCTTGTAATCTTTTCGCCGCCATGTCAAATACAAGAGACGTCACCCATAGGACAGACTTCTTTATTGCGATGCCTTAATATTTTTTTTTATAACCTACTAGCTGTTGCCAGCGACTTCGTCTGCAAAGAATTCGTTTATCGCTCTCCCGCGGGAACTACGCAATTTTCCGGGATAAAAAGTAGCCTATGTGCTATTCCAGACTTTTCTCTATCTATGTGCCGAATTTCATCCAGATCCGTTGGGCCGTTCTGGCGTGATTGAGTAACAAACAAACATCCATCCATCCATCTATCCATCCATCCATCCATACTTTGACATTTATAATATTAGTTAGATTCCAACGTAGTCGGAGACTATTTTTTACAATTTTCCTAATCTTCGCTTTCATACTAGTTCTCGCTTTTGCTCCTTTTCGTACCTACTTCCGTTCTGCATACTTTGTCTTTCTATCTTTCGTCCACTTTTTGTACTTTTTGCTATTTTGACTAGTTAGTCACATTCATTCTGTTCACTATCTCATTCTTCCATCATAATAAGCTGTCCTCTTTGTCATTCATCATCTTCCAATCTATTTTATTTTGGGGGGGAGGGGGGGGGGGGGGGAGCGAATGCAAGGTAGTTCAATTTTAATAACACTTATAATTTTTCCTAAACAATTTTTTGAGATTTATTAATGCCTTAAGTTGAATCGAAACCCAGTTGAGCGAAGGTTGCTTTTGCATTGAAGTAACGGACGTATTACCTATATAATATAGGTCTTTGGCGTTGAACCTGCGGTGCTGATAATATGTGTCGTTGGCGTCGAAAAGGTTAAATTTGTTCCGAAATATTTCAGCAGGTTTTTTGAAAGAAAGAAAGAAAAAGTTTATTTATGACAATCACAATAATTAAAACAAAAACATTTAAAAAACTACATAAAATTGACATAAAATGGCCCCATTTTAGGTTAGTTTTTGACTTAATAGGTAGCCCTGTAAATGTTTGTAGGGCTATATACGTAACGTGATCTTTTTTTTTGCCAGAGCGGGACATTATTATACTTGCGGAATTATTATCTAATCTAACTAATATTATAAATGCGAAAGTATGGATGGATGGATGGATGGATGGACGGATGGATGTATGGATGGATGTTTGTTTGTTACTCAATCACGCCAGAACGGCCTAACGGATCTGGATGAAATTTGGCACATAGATAGAGAAAAGTCTGGAATAGCACATAGGCTACTTTTTATCCCGGAAAATTGCGTAGTGGCCGCGGGATAGCGATAAACGAAGTCTTTGCAGACGAAGTCGCTGGCAAACGGCTAGTACTTAATAAAAAAATGTTTTTAGTGTTTCACAAGTTTTTACTTATAGAACTACTACTTATAGTTAAGTAAGCACGGCTTACTAAACCCCAGTAGCGTATTTTTGTATTTTTCAGCTGATCAAATTTGTTTCAAATATCAGCGCTGAAACACGCATTTCGAGCGGGAAAAGTACATTTTATATTATTGTTCGGTCTGTTTGTTAAAACGGGACTATGTCGGCCTCGCTGGGGACACCGGGACAGACTGCCTGAAAGCAGGACGCATGGTCATATACGCCACCTAAAAGATGCAACATCGAGCCCTCTCACTGGGAAGATTTGGCAGCACAGCATCCTGAATGGCGCAGGTTGGTGCGGGACGAAGTTCACGAGTTCGAGGAGCAGCGTTTAGTCGACTTCGACGCTATATGCGATGAACTGAAGACTCACCAGCCTGCTGCCATTCACTACCATTATGCCAACGGTGTGCTCGAATGCATTCATTGTGCGCGAGGTATCACCGCTAAGATCGGGTACAATACAATACAATACAAATACTCTTTATTGAACACCACAAATCAGTACAAAACAATACAGAAACAAAGAACAAAGTATACAATAGGCGGTCTTATTGCTTAGTAGCGTAGCGATCTCTTCCAGACAACCAATAAGTCAGAGAAATAAGTTAGAGACAGTTTGGGTACATAAGCCATCTTCGGAGGCATGAGCGTCGAACTAACTAGGAGTCGAAGTGGTCGCCATGACCGAAATCGGTCGAAAGGATCATCATCATCATCATCATAGTTTTATAATTGATCGATTCGGACACAGCCATGTAATAAAAAGTAAGGCTTTATTAAAATGGTTCTATTTAATGCATTTGCATACAATCGCCACAGGTTAATGGCCCCACAATAAACTCCAGCGTATCCGCAAATGTTATTCTACCCTCAAAACCACGGGAAGTTGTTTGTGTTGATGTTTATGGCAGCAGTAAACATGAGTGGATTATCATGTCCCTCTTTTATTGCCACGTTTCGAATAACGACTGGCTTCGAAATTCGCGGGTTGGTGTGGTGGTGAAAAAAAGTTTAGTAGGTAGTTTCTATTCTGGTTGGATACTATGGTCAGCTTTGAAATAGTTAAACATACATACATACATAAATCACGTGTATATCCCTTACATGGAAGACAGAGCCAAGATAACAAGACCTAAAGGCCACGTTCAGCATGATTGTGGTGGAAAGAGAATCAAAATAGTGATGGGTTGCTAGCCGCATCGCCTATAACATGATTCTTAAGCATATGCGCGGGACGAGAAGCAACTGGTACATTATAATGTTTTTTCTTTGCTCTCCCAGACCAGCATGGAAGTGAACAACAAAAATAGTTGTACAAAATTAAATAAATATGTCGGATTGTGAATAAAGTTCTCATATTTTGCCTCAGATACACCTGTAAAAGTGTTTAGTTCAAGCATCCCTTAGTGCACTCAAAAATTTCACGTCACTCAAATAATATGACAATTTACCGTTTTCGGGCCTTACCATGACGTCTTAGTGCGATTCAGTTTAGGTTCGCTCGCTGTCAGATTCATACTAAAAGTGACAGCTAAAACTTGAACTGAGTCGGAATTAGGACGTCATGGTAAGGGCCCTGACCTCTGTTTTCACTTTTTATTTGGTCTTAGTTATGATTAAGTACTTATTTGCTATACGTTCATGTAAATTTAATGTGATAACATTATATTTACATGAACGTATAGCAAACGTATAGTAAATTAATTACAGACACGAAATTAATAAATTTCGTGTCTGTAATTAATTTGTTATGTTACCGTAATGTGATAATAATTATAACTAACCTTGGAGTAAAAATAGAACTAATTTAACGCCGATCGATCCAATAAATTTACGCTTACACCAATATTCTGCACGATATCACAATATATTGTAAGCTCAAGGGCGTTTTTCACATAGGCAGCGGGAATCCGCTCAATTCGCGGCACTCGCGCCCGCCGGTGCGCGAGCACGCATCAGCATGCCGCGTGAAAAACGCCCCAGTGAAACACTTAAATAGAAAATGGAACACAATTTCGCTTTTGATTTTTCCGTAACAAAAGAGGTGTGTGAAGCGTTTGTGTTGTGTTTTTTTTTTTAAATAAGGCTGTTGTAATTTAAATTGTAGTTAAGTGCGGGTATACACCACGCTTAAATGTTTTTGTTCAATGAAATGGATCTCCGTAAAGTAACGCATGATTCAGTAAATTACACTTTTGGAACACAAAACTGGCTGGAAATTTCACGAATTAAACGACTAAGACGTACAATTTGTTCAACAAATTATTCGTACAATAACTCGGTGGGCGTCCCCTAGCGAATCTTATCAGAAGTCATAGCGAAAGTTGTACTTTATGCCCTCGTGGTTCGTGGTTAAACTTGTAACCTTTGATTGCGGTCACAGGGGTAACGAAGTGAGAAAATTGCCTATTTAAATCTTAGTAAAGTTTACGTCCCTAGTCACTTAAAAAAAGAAAAAAACGGTACAAATGGTACAGTACAATTGAGCTTTTATTTAAAGTTAGTTAGAGATGGATCTTCCTCTTAAGTTTGTCGTACTACTACTTACGGGTCACCCTTTTTTTTATGGGAGTGAAAACTCTTTACGAGTACCACCGGGTCCAGGTAGGCCCGGATGGATATTGGATATGTAGGATTTACTCCCCCGGCCTCTTCCCGCACGTAAAGGGGCGGGGGCAGCATACCCACTAAAAGCACTCCGGCGAAGCCCGCTTGCCGGGTTTGGGAAGGCGCCGTGGAATCCCGGAGATTCCAGCCGACGACGCCCCCCGGCTGCCTCGACTTTCACCAGGGCCAGGGGTGTTGCAACGCTTCAACCCCCGCCCCCCATAAGTGTAGGACCGTGCAATGCGAGCAGGGGATCCCCGTCCCCACTTATGGGTCACCCTATATAATACTTTAAGAATTGGTACCTGCAATCCTTTGTACCATGCCAAGTCATCATCATCATCATCATCAGCAGCAGAGATGCGATTTATTTGAAATACTTCTATTTAAAATGCAAATACAAAATACAAAATAGGTATTTAAATACCTTTTAGTAAAAAGCATTTTGTATTTTATTTGAAATACCTTTTGAGATGTATTTTGCATTTTTAATATTCATTTTAAAATGCAAAATACTTTTTGATTAAGTTTAGCCAACATTACCAATCAAACAAAATGTAATGAACGAATGAATGACGCTTGTATTGCCGAATTTGACCGATAGAGGCGCCTGGTAGCCATGCGTGCCCATTTTTAGGGTTCCATAGCCAAATGGAAAAAAACGGAACACTTATAGATTTCGTCATGTCCGTCTGTCTGTCTGTCCCTCCGTATGTCACAGCCACTTTTTTCCGAAACTATAGAACCTATACTGTTGAAACTTGGTAAGTAGATGTGTCCCTTTAAGGGATAAGTTTCGCCTTTGTACTATCTATTTGTCTCATTATCTGTAAAATTAATGTGTTTTATGTACAATAAAGAGTTATACATACATACATATTTTGTGAACTGCATTAAGATTATCACACAAAAATAGAAAAAAACCGGCCAAGTGCGAGTCGGACTCGCGCACCGATGGTTCCGTACAAATTCGCCAAGTTATTGTAAATATTATGATTAGTTATTATTATATTGAGTATGAGTATGAGTAAAATCCGGTGTTAGCAGAGCCCTGATCTTAAGCAAAATGTAGGCACAACAATAAATTTTGGGGGTTCCCCATACTTAGAACTGGAATATCAAATTAATCAAGAAATTTACCTACTTCTTGTTTTTTTTTTTTTAATTATTGTACGTCCGAAATGGGCAAAGCTGTTGATACTTACCTTATTTGTTGGACATTCTATAAATTTAACTGTACACAGTTTTGACAATAAATGAATATGAATATGAAAATGAATGTTTACTTTTAACGTTTTACCGTTAGAAATTTAATTTCTAAACGACACTGAAAATTAGAACACATAGAAAAATCCAAAAAGTAAAGCTATGGCCGGGAATTTCATTTTGTTCCCGGCCATAGCTTTACTTTTCGGATTTTTCTATGCGTTCTAATTTTCAGTGTCGTTTAGAAATTAGAACTGAAACTCAAATTTTTTTTTTCATCATACCCATACGTTTGGGGTATATATAGATAGGTCTTCAAAAATGATATTGAGGTTTCTAATATAATTTTTTTCTAAATTGAATAGTTTGCACGAGAGACACTTCCAAAGTGGTAAAATGTGCCCCATGTAACTTCTAAAATAAGAGAATGATAAAACTAAAAAAAATATATGATGTAGATTACCATGCAAACTTCCACCGAAAATTGGTTTGAACGAGATCTAGTAAGTAGTTTTTTTTTTAATAATTTCTGTCTGTCTGTATAAGGGGGCGTCCATAAATTACGTGAGGTGTTTAAGGGGGGGAGAGGGTCGAGTCAAATCTCATCTAATCTTACGTTGGAGAGAGGGGGGGTCTCGGCAAATATCACGCATTTTTTTTTCTGATTGAAGCAAAAAAAAAAAAAACTATTTTGGTCCATTTTTATTACACTTATAATTAAACTCTCAGCAATATTGATTACTAGTCTTTACTAGTCGTAAATAAAAGCACGAAGCAATTTTTTTTTCTTTTTTCAATAACAATCCAGCGCGTTTATGTAAGAAACCCACATTTTGATAAATCTCACGTGAGATTGGGGGATGGGGGAGGGGGTTGAATAAAATCTCATGACATCTCACCAGGGGGGGAGGGAGGCTCAGAAAATTAAAAAAAACACCTCACGTAATTTATGGACGCCCCCTAAGTAACTAATATAAAATGACCTCACACTGCCTACATTTTGCTTAAGAGCAGGGCTCTGCTAACACCGGATTTTTTAATAACTTGGGGAATTTGTACGGAACCCTCGGTGCGCGGGTCCGACTCGCACTTGGCCGGTTTTTTTTCTTCTTTGGTCAGAGTGCGCGCTTTATATCTGACTAGTGAAGTGTCATTTGGCTCGGCATTGTATCTCTATTCTATTTCTCATGATAAATATCTAAAATAAATATAAATCATTCGATTTGGTAAAAAGGTATTTTATTTTGAAAAAGTATTTTGAAAATACCTATTTTGCATTTAGCATTTGAAATAGTAAATCTGAAAAGTATTTTGCATTTTGTATTTAAATGCTTTTTCAAAACCATTTTGTACATCTCTGATCATCAGCCAGAAGACGTCCACTGTTGAACAAAGGCCTCCCCCTTAGAACGCCACAGTGAACGGCAACTCGCCACCTGCATCCACCAGTTTCCCGCAATTTTCATGCCGTTGGACCACCTAGTGGGAGGCCTGCCAACACTGCGAGCCAAAGTGATAAGTGCCTACAGATGTAGTGCGAAATGATTTTCCATGACATTTCGTTGAATCCCATGCGGTTTTCAACTTTAACAACATTGGAATAAGGTTTTCATCTCTCATACTCTGAAAGTAGGTCATTGATTATCTGGATATAGGGTTGAAAGTGACTCATCGCGACCCTTGGGTTGAAAGTAATTTTTTTTTCTAGCTAATCCAAATGAGGTACATAGCAATGGAAATACGTATACAGCCATGTAATATATGTTTAAAATAATAATCTATAATAATAGTTTATTTTTAATTCTATAAGGCAAAATAATCTTAAAATAACATTCCCGCTATATATAAGCTTATGCAAGCGTATACAACGAGAATTAGTAGAAATTATTACGTTCGGTAATTTTTTAGCTTGAAATATTTAAGTCGACAATTAATTGATAGCGACCTCCGTGTTTGCAAGTTTAAAAAAAACTAGCCGGCCGCCATTGGTGCGCAGAAGAAATGCGCAATGCGCGCAAATGGCGCAATAGACAAAAGAGCGGGAAGAGAATGACAAACGTAACAAATATTAAATGCGACCATGCGACGTTAGTGAAATTTTAATTTCCTCATATTCGAAATGAAAAGTAGAGTGTTCAACTCGGATGAAATTACCCATTTCACCCTCGAACTATTGTCACCCTCACTTCGTTCGGGTGCCAGAAATATCTCAGGTGAAATGGGTATATTTCAACCCTAGTTTATCAATCTACTATTTTATTTATAACACAATTTAATCTGACAGCTGCATTGTATACACGACTTTAATAACATGTCACTAAAGTTGAAAATCGCATAAAATTTAACGAAATGTCATGGAAAATCATTTTGCACTACACCTGTGTGTAACATCTAACATTGAAAAAGCAGACGAACTAGCAAGAGAAGGGTCAAACAACGAGTACATCGGACCCGAACCATTTGTGGGACTCTCGCAGGGTACCATAAAAACGGCGATTAATGACCAGACCAAAGCCAAACACCAACAAGAGTGGAAAGCAATGGCAGGTCTAAAGCACTCAAAGCGTTTCATAGGAAACGTCAACTCAAGCTGGTCCAATAAACTCTGGACACTCAGCAGAAGACAACTCCAACACATAATGGGGGCGTTTACAGGTCACTTCGGAACTAAATATTTATTAGCAAAGATGGGACTACAGGACAATAACGACAACGATTGTAGAATATGTGGCGAAGAGGTTGAAACGATGGAGCACATTGTGTGTGAATGTGATGCCCTCGCCAGACTAAGAATGAAACTCCTCGGCAGGGGATACCCGGAACCAGGAGATTTCAAGGCACTACCACTGCGCCAAATCACCCAACTCATGAATGAGGTGGTAAAAGCAATGGAATAGTGCGAAGGAGGGGTAATTACACAAAAGATCCACAGATGGGTCGAAGTGTATCCGTAAGGGCCCCTAATTAGTAAGATAAGATAAGAACATCTAACATTAGTATAGTCTGAGTTTGATAGTCATTTAACGTTTTTTCCTTTAATTCAATTCCTCCCTAGGGTTGAAATGTATCGTTTTTTGCCCTGTTGGATGGTTGGTTCAGAATAAAACAGAGTTCGTAAACTAGATCTTGCTAGTTTACCCAAACAACGACCTTATCAGGACCTTCATTGGTCCTTTAACCGTGGCCCTGCTATCGAGCATTAGCGGTGTTAAATTGTTTTGCGTCAACCCGTATCTGCTAATCAGCTGATAGGCCGCCGACCGTGTCACAGTAATCAAATACTTATTGCAAACAAAGAAAATTAAAAATAATTAGTTTGCAAACCACTGACGAGGTTTTTTAAGGTGTTCACTGCAATGTCGCGCTGTTTGTACGGAGGTTAGTACCCATGGCAAGAAGCTTTGCTTAGTTTGAGACTTATTGTCCCATGATATTTTTAAAGCATTTTTTGCCTAAATCTTATTCTAGTAGTACTTCCTTAATCCAACATCCTGCGTGACAAACACCACCGCGTAATTGATTGCTGGCGCTTTGACAAAAACCCCTCGCTTACAGCTCAATTGTTATTCAATAAGCGCCACGAGACTCCCGCTCTGTAAAAATGTAATACGCATAAAAATGAGCGTAAAAACAGCGTAATGTCGGTTCAACCGGCGGAACACAGAATTACGCATTGACAAATACGGCCGGTTTTTCATGTGCCTGGCTCCACTAACTGGAAAATTTATAGCGAGGAGAGTAGCCATTCATAAGAGTAATAATCCTTGCCGGGGCCCGTTTTGTCTAGCCACAGTTCATAGAGACAGGTGGCTCAGTTGTTTTTTTTTTAGGTATGTTAGAGAGGCCAGACAAACGAACTAGTGGGTCACCTGATGATGAATGATCACCATTGTCCCACACCTGCAGTGCTTCACGCGATGTCAGTGCGTTGTCGGTCCTGCAGAAAAGTGAACGTTTAAGGCGCTGTCAACAGCAAATGACCTTGAGCAGCGCCACTCTTCACACATACGGATCGCATGCCTGTTAGTGAAGGAGAAGAAACTATTTCGGCAGCTTGGCGCGCGTCTAAAATCTTGCAAATAAGACACAAATAATAAGAAATAAAAAAAAGTATAGATTATTTGTGAAATATGACTCGTTAGCCGTGTAGGTATTGAATATGTTGACTTCATGTTTTTAACTGTAGACCCATACGTTGAAAAAATAAAGACATAGAACCGTTTAATGATGATTTTAAGACCAATCTTTGCAATTATTTTCTATCGAGCCGATTTTGTTCAATTATGTATGATGAAAATTGACATACATATTTTTTTGGATTTTTATTGTGTGTAGTTTTTCTTAAAAAAGTGCTTAAATAATATCAATTTCAACAAAATTAGGTGTTGTCAGCCTCTTAAGTTTGTTTCAGAACAGCAAGGTTTTATAGATCATGACGTCTTAATGCGATTCAATTCTGACTCAGTTCAGGTTTTAGCTGTCATGTTTAGTATGGATCTGACAGCGAGCGTGCCTAAATTGAATCGGAATTGTATCGCATTAATACGTCATGGTAACCGCCCAGAGAGTGCCTCTCAATTATTTGTTTAGTGTGTGTGTGGGACATACCTAAAACTTATTAGCTCTGATTAGAATAAGCATGCGAGTAGACTTTTTAGCGTCTAAAGAACCTAATGGTTCCTTACGTAAGCTTGTTTGCCACCGAAGTGGATATTTTTTTTATTTATAGCCCTAAAAATGCACAAAATGAACGGACAATTTCTACCCCCTTAAAATGTTTTGTGGTGTGACTCTCCATGCACCATTCAAATCCAATGTCTGACGGCATATTGCTCCTTACCCCCAAGAAACATAGATTTACCCCTTCGTGGGTAATTACCCCCAGATTCGGAACCACTTGGTTGCGTCTCTAGTTGCACAAAAACAAACATTTGATTCTGGGAATACTCGTTATACTTTGTATCATGAATGACACTAACGCAGTCGTAGCGTTATCTTGCTTTGATACGGAGCTTTATCTAAAGCTGTGCTTAGTAAAACTACAAATATAATAAAACAACAGATTAAACAGCAACTATAACATACGAGTACGCTATCACTATTATTCATCATTCAAGTATAAAAACAGTCAGTATTGCGTGGCAAAACAAATCTTTTCCGTTTCTTAGGTACTCAGTGGATGCGATTCTATGTGCACATCGCCTAAATAGCCTAAAACTAAATTTTCTAATTTTAAAATTGGCGTTGTCATTTGATTATGACAGCCGCTCATAGAATAGCAAAGAGATTTATTTATATTTATTTATTTATAAGCCTTTTTATTCCGAATTCGCTACAATTTCAGTAAGTACATGTCATGTTGTTGTTGCTGTTATTGTCGTTTATTTATTAAATTGTCGCGCAATTCGGCGTGCCTCATGGCATAGGCCTCCTCCGTGTATTGGAGGGTTTGGGCTATAGTTCCCACGCGCGCCCAGTGCGGATTGGGAACTTAACACACACCATTGAATTTCTTCGCAGATGTGTGCAGGTTTCCTCACGATGTTTTCCTTCACCGAAAAGCTCATGGCAAATTACAAATGTAATTTTCGCACATAAATTCCGAAAAACTCAGAGGTGCGAGCCCGGGATTTGAACCCACGACGCTCTGCTTGGGAGGCCACAGGTCAAACCACTAGGCTACCACGGCTCAGCAAAGGGATTTAGCGACGCCTAAATAAAATCAGGAATTTAAGCGGCCGCTGTAGAATCGGGTCCATTTATTACTTACGGCAAAGTAAGTGTAATATTACTCGTTCAAAGCAAAATTTAAATATGGACTTTTTGTCTACTGTTTTGTATATAGGTAACTTTACGTGTCTGCTTGTATCAGTGGACGAAATGACCTGAATTTGGCATAAATTATGCAGAGGATGAGAACGCAATTACAGTCAATAAAAAGTACAAGTTGGAAAAAATATTTTCTTCAACAAAATGTTTTTGATTCTGGCTGTGCTTTTTAAACCTGAAGTATCTGCTCAAGCTGTGGTGTAGGACTAAATAAATATGGCTACTCGTTGAACGGTAGGGTCAGAGCGCTCATAACTCGCCAGCATCGGCCCTTCGTATGCGAGCGTCGTTAGCGATAGGCCACGCATTGAATCGTTTACCCTAGCTGGCTGGAAAGAAAAACATTCGATAAAAACTAACTTGGCTCTAAAGCCAATCAAAAGGAGCGGGAAAAGTTCGTATCTGAATGTAGCCGGTAGGTAAACGTAAATATGACAACACTGGTGGTCCTACTTTTCCTAAACATATAGGTACCAATACTAACAATAACATTTATTTTGTAAATAATTACAAAAGTAGTGATATAAATAAATATAAACTAAAGCTAGATTAAAAATAAAAACTATAATAAATTTGGACTTTTAGGTTTACCTGTATTCTTACAGATGTTTATAATGTTTGTTTCCGTTTTGCAAAATATTCCAGTTTACGTTGGAAGCATTTTTCATGGTGGCAAGTACAATTGGGTATCTGACTGAAAAAACAGCCGTTTTGCGAAGTTTATAACACTTAAGAGACTGGGTCGATGAGGCTCTGCTTCGCTGAGATCTTATACATAGTACATACACGTCTTAATCTGTTACGGGGTAACAAGACCTAAGACCAGATCCTATTCGACGTAGTTGAAGCGCAAACGTGAAAAAGCTCTAAATTCATTTAACCCGTCAAAGTAGAATAGGAAGGCAACGTAATGTTGTATTCGTTTGTTGTTGAGATTTGGTGCCTATTATGTAATTCAGTTTAGGTTCGCTCGTTGTCAGATCCATACTAAAATGACAGCTAAAATCTGAACTGAGTCCAATTGAATCGTATTAAGACCCTATGGTAAGGTCCCAGTAAATTTTATTGGCAATCTTTGAAATCGTGGCGTTCGTAAATATCTTTTGGTGGTCTTTATATCTATGCCCATTTTTTATCCTTTCGTTACCATATTGTATATATTGTACGAGATTCTGCACGCACAAGGCTTCGGGTGAGTTAATATGAAGCAAATTACACGTATAAAAAGGTCTGATTTAGACGTGCGAAATCCGATTTCTTTTTCAGTAAATATTAGCTAACACGTGTCAGTCATAAAAGCAGGTAATTCCCGCTCCCCGGATAAAAGATACGAGTAATTGTGCCCTCCATATTTCGAGAAACTTCTAAAACGCCTGAGGTCTAATTGGCAAAAAATGTAACGCTAAGATATTTTTTTCAACTCTGAAATTAAGATCATATCATAAACGGAGATATCCGTTTGCAAGCAAAAAATTCACAAGATTCTGATTACTGCTGATTGCCATTGGTGTAGCCTAGGGATTGCAAAATCCGGTTCTTTTCTCAAATCCGGATTTTCAAATTATCAACTTGTACAAATCCGGATTATCCGGATTTTTCGGATTTTTATTGATATTTTGAAATTTTTATTGATATTTTGAAATTTTCATGTAATTACATGTTTTTTGAAACCTAATGGTGTTCAATTTTATTGTTTTTAAAATATCCCTAAGAATATATAAAATAAAACTGCAAAAATCTTGATAATCCGCGTTTAATCAGTCCAGTACTGCTGTGTCTGCAGTACAGTACTACCGGACCGGCCGACTAGCTAGATCTAAAGCTGGGTATGAGGTGGCCAGTAAAGCGCGGAGGGGAGAGGGATAGATATGCTACGTGGCGGGGAACGAAACGAACGCATGAATGAACGAAATGAAACTAAATTCAATAGGAAATTCTGCTTAAAATAAATGTCAACTTTGTCAACTGTAATTGAAATCCGAAAAAACCGGATTTTTATGCTAAAAATCCGAATCTATAAAAGGCGACAAAAATCCGGATTTATTCGGTTATTTCGGATTTCGGATTATCCGGATTGCAATCCCTAGTGTAGCCGCTGTTGCAGCCAATTCAAAGTCCTTAGACCTTAGATGGCGTCATGCCTCGCCTCAAAAATACCGACCACCTACCTCTCCACGCTGATATCTTCTTTTATACTCTAGATACCAAATTGTCTTCTCAACCATGTTAAACTCTGTACCAGCATGCACCGTTAAACTAAATAAATAAATATCATGGGACAAAATTAAATTACACCAATTGACCCAGTCCCAAACTATATAAGCAAAGCTTGTACTATGGGTACCAGGCAATGGATAAACATACATGCATAATGTAGATAAATACATACTACATCCATGACTCGGGCACAAACATTTGTAGTCATCATACAAATGTCTGCCCCTACCGGGTTTCGAACCCGGGACCTCTAGCTTAAGTCAGGGTCACTAACCACTAAGCTATCCGGTCGTCTCTCTAGGTAGGTACCTACAACTTGGGACCTTCAAAAAACGAGTCTACGCTTTTCTTAAAGTTTTCTGTCGTAACTTCCTTTATTTTAAGGGTGTCCCGTGACCCCTGTGCCCAAAGGCGTTAAAATGGATTTGAATGGAGAATAGCACGACACTGAATTTCTCTTTAAAATAATTCCATCAATGGTTTTACGAGCGCGGTATCACTTCATTTTTATGGGGCCGGTTGAAATGGCAAGGCGTCGCGTAGAGCACATTAAACGCAGCAGGGACGTCTTCGAAACGCATTAAAACTAGGTGTCGAGTGTTCTAGATCTTTCTACATTCTAATATGTACGTACGTACACACAGCAAAGCTATTCGGTAAGCGCCTTTGCATGCACGCGCCGTTTTAAACCTGCTTACCGAATAGCTTTGCTGTGTGTACGTACATACATATATACATCAGGTCTTTACCCCTTACGGGATAGACAGATTCTAAGCCAGTGGTGGGCAAACTTTTTTCATAGCGGGCCAGAAAATAACAGATATTTCAAAGAAGGGCCAAAATTATACTAAAATGCAATTTTTTTGACACATGACGCATGAACTACGTGGCTAGTCTAGCTGGCTCCTTTGCCTTCGCATCTATTATTCTATTTTATACAGCAGCACCGTCTAAATATCGTCATCCTGTGCCATAACACTCCAATTCGAAGGAACGCCGGCGGGCCGCATTAAATTCTTTCGCGGGCCGAAGTTGGCCCGCGGGCCGTAGTTTGCCCATCACTGTTCTAAGCTAACAAAGTCTAAAGCCAAGGTGGGGAATCAAAATAGTGATGGGTTGCTAGCTGCATCGCCTATAAAAATGATTCCTAAGATTTATCGCCCATTCCTTCGAAGGGCTTTTGCCATCTGCGAGGTCAGAGAAGCAACTGTTGTTTTTCTCTCATATTTTTCTTGTATTTGTTAATTAATTGTGTTGTTGTTAATTAAGGAATCTGGTTTCAAGGCGTATTGGTTCGCTGTAATGCCGTGTAAACTAATTGAATAATAAATAAATAAAGTAATAAATAAAGTAAATAAATAAACTGATACATTCTACGTTTTGTCATTTTCTCCACACCAGCATGAAATTCCTCGTTATATTCTCCATTATTCATTATTTATTAACAAAATAAAAGAGTAAAAATATGAATGTTGTCAATTTATGTTAAAAGAGAAATTCATCAGAGGAAATTCTTGACGTAATCGAGTTTCGAACACTGGCCGCTTTTCAGGGTTCTGTACCCAAACCCAAAGGGTTTCTGCTGTTAACATACACACACACACACACATAAAAATCTCAGAGCCTAAGGTGACAAGATAAGAAGAAGGCGCTCTATTGTGGCTTTCACTTTATAGAATTTTAAACTCACTCTTTGTCGGTCCCTTGTTTAATGCTCCTTTCATCGACTCAAAGGTTAACTGGTAGAGATCCCTTATAAGGATAAGTTCACCTTTGTGCATTTATTATTGTTATTTGTATTATTTTGTGAATTGTATCTGTTTCTTTATATTTGTACAATAAAGCATTACTTACTTACTTACTTACAAGATAAGAAAGATATAAGAACAGATAAGAATAAATAATAATAATATGAGATAGATATATGTAAGAATATAATAATAATAATAATAATAATAACTTTATTTTCACCACAGAAGTTACAAAAGCATAACATTTTACAAAGCACACATTGTTACATAGAGATGGGTAGATGTCATTTTTATGCTGTAAGTGAAACGGCGGCGCTCGCACTAGACTCTGGGTCTGTATCGCGAGTGCCAAGGAAGTACACAAAATACAAGAATAATACAAATAATAAAAGAGAAGAAAAGAAATAGCTAGAAAGTAGTGTGTTTGTGTGTGTGTATGTGTAAGTTCGCGTGCGTGTATTAGTAACAGATCGGCAACGGCAAGGCATGAAATAGAGCAATATGATACGCGAATGTCAGCGTGATAGACGAGACCATTTTTTTACCTGCTGTGAGCCTGAGAGAATTTTAAAAGTGAAATACTCTACTGGAAGAAATCCCTTTTAGCGATAAGTTCGTCTTTGTGCATTTGTATTGTCCTGTATTCATCTTTTTCTTGTGTTTTATGTACAATAAAGAGTTATACATACATATTATAATACTCGAAAAAGTCAACAGTTGACAAATTTTTCAGTCTTATTGCACAATTACTTTATTTAAGCGCCGAACTTATGTAACGTGGTTTATAAAGATAAACTATAATCTATGATTTTCATGTCTATGGACATAAAAAGTCGAATATTCATACAAGAGAGAGAGGGACACCAGACACGTGTTTTTTTGGTCATACAGAACCTTTTGTGAACGCGCCCGACTCGTACTTGGCTGGTTTCATTCTATACTAAGGACCTGATTTCGCCGAATCAATGTCAGAATCCATAAAAAAGAAACCAATTAGTAATCTGATCAAAAGCTAAGCGACAGCGCCGAGACAAAGGTAATGGTGGTTAAAAAAAAGGTGTTGCCAGGGGATGGAACGAGTGACCTTTCCCGACTGAGGAAAAAAAAGAAGTGTTACGTTTTTCATCGTCATATTGTGCATATACTTAGCATAAAACTTTACTATTTTTGTATCAGTTCCTACATCAGAAGGCTGACCGTCAGGTTGACAGAAACTTATTTTTTTAGATAAAAAAAATACAATAGTACTCATACAAGTAAAACAAACTAAATACTAATTATATAAAATAATATCAACTCACACATTACACATTAAACCAATCTAACAAATGGGGAAACCAACAGCAAATCATTTAAAGTATCACTCAGTATTATTACAGAAAATTATCCAGTCAGAAAATTGCGCAAATTACCCACCAATATACGAAGAGCCCTCATTGTCCATAGAATTCTGTTTGGTCAGAACTAGTTTCCAAGAGCGGCATTATTACAATGGGTCAGGTTATTCTAGTTGGTAAAAAACCTTTAATATATTTTAATGACGCCCTCAACAAAATGTCTACCCTCGTCACGCATTTGAGTTTAATCATTTTCTAAATTATGCATACATTTTTCGAGTAATTTATCATTAGTGGTTTGTCCAGAAGTTCGACTTTTGGACCCCGTATCGCCTGATCTCTCGTTTAAAGCTCGAAACAAGCGTGTATTAGGTAGATCTAATTATAATTTTTGGACGTAATTTTTCTAGTATAATTTTGAAAATTTGCTTTGTATTAGATGACCAAAATATTGGATCACCTTTCGGCCTTCCGATCAATTTTGTTTTATTAAATTTGATATTCAGCACAAAATATCCAATGTAAATTCCAAGTCAATCCTACCATTACAAATGGACAAAGTTACACTTGTAAGATTGAAAACGAACAACTGATACTTTTATTAACAATCATCAAATCATAAGAAAAGTTCCAGTTACCGTCATAAAAGTTTGTAAAAATGTACGCACCACGGAACCTTTTCATAGTAAACGTCGTAACGATTTGCCTTGTTAAGTTATGCGATGTCGCTACGTCGTTTTATGTGAAGAGGTTCCTTGATAGGTTAGAAATTAAATTCCTTGACTTAACACTTTTATTAAACTTTACTTGTACAAAATGGTTAAGTTTCAAACAAGCTATTTTGAAACTATCATTAATGAACACAAAATATTTACCTTGCTACTCCGCTACTTACGTGCAAGATAACCAAGCTTGTGCGAAATATGTACGCTTTGCATGCAAGCCCTCCCACCACTACTACCACACAAAACGCACACAAATCCCACAAACTTCATTAATCCTAACACCACACAAACACTGACGCGCGTTTCGATCCCTCTACGGGATCTAACTTTGAGAATGATCCCGTAGAGGGATCGAAACGCGCGTCAGTGTTTGTGTGGTGTTAGGATTAATTAAGTTTGTGGGATTTGTGTGCGTTTTTTGTGGTAGTAGTGGTGGGAGGGCTTGCATGCAAAGCGTACATATTTCGCACAAGCTTGGTTGTCTTGCACGTAAGTAGCGGAGTAGCAAGGTAAATATTTTGTGTTCATTGAAATGGACCTCCGCAAAGTAACGCCTGATTCAATAAAAACTATCATTATTCAAAGTAAACATTTATTTTAATGACGTCCCTTCGGAAGTAATAAATATAGCACATCACATGTGGTTCTATAATAAAGCAGAATTAGTACAGTTTTTAAATAGGACAGTGGCGAGAAAGGAGCGGTGACTAACTTAAAGGTTAATTGATGAGACTACAGTAAGTTTCCTACAATTTAAAAAAAAAAGATAAATATTGAAATAAACAATAGGATATCATGTCATTTTGTATGCTGCTACATTCTTTATGCAGGTGCACAGCAATGCAAGAACTGCTGCGTGATGGCATGACGATCGAGTCAGTAATTCATTTTATGTGAACCATAAAATTAAAATTACCAAAGAAACCATATTCGAGAAATAATTATGAATACAAAAACACGACCGAATTGAGACCTTCTTTCTCATTATTTTGAATCGGTTAATTATTTAAAAACTTTTATACGCGTTGTTTCTGTTTGCTTTGTTGAAACTTAAATTAACTGTATGCCAAATTCCAATTTTAAAAACTTGAAGTAGTCAGGAAATAGCCAATTATAAACTCAGTTCGTGTTAACGTTCTTCAACAGCGAGATGACAAATTTAACTGCATCTGAAGCGCTTTTACTTTTATAACTCTCGAAAAACTAAAATTAGTGTGACGTTTTTAAATTGCTTTTAGTTTATTCTTAATTCAGAAACTCATGCTAATAAACTCGGTTGTTAGACTTTGAAAGTATGGAGGTTCTTAAATGTAAGGAATAAGTTTATGTAAGCTTTAGTTTTAAACGAATACGGTGAACTTACGCGGACCAGAGTACACTGTAATTCTGAGTTAACTTCTAATATGGGACACAGGTTCTAGTACAAATCAGGAAGGAGAGCTCTTCAAACCTTTTTCTCCATACCGTGATATTTCCTGCCCAAACCTATCTTAAAAATGATCTCATAAAAAATAATCTTAAAATTAAAACTCTTATGCATCTGGCAGGCAATACTCGATGATTCAAAAATGCTTTCGAATAAATTTAAATTTCGAACTGCTTGGCGGTTGAATATCGATAGGTTCTCGCTTGCAGCTCTAGAAGTCTAGGACATAAAAGCATTCCCAATTTAAAAGTCAGAGCTTATCTGGCACCATAAAAAGTGGAAATCTTATTTTATTAAAAGTGCCGAACTCTGATTGACAGGCATCAAGTAATAGCGACATCACTGATAGGTAATGTTAAATAACAACTCTAGTTTCGGTAGGAAACTGATACGAGTTGTTTTGTTTTTGACAAAAAGTGGAATGAAATACAAAATCGTCCTTCCTTCCCGAGGCTCTAAGATATTCAGTTAGGATAAAAACTAAAAGCCTAATTGAATTAAGGGTTAACAAAAGTAAGCAACGTCCTTGCCAAAATATTCCCTTTTAAAACCTTAAGCTTGAGCATTGTCGAAGAAAAAGTTTGCTCGGAAATAATTAATAGCGCTCATTCGTCGCAAGTGCCAGCCCTAGTCCGGTTATTAATGGACTAGGGCTTAAGCGTCATTCATAATTTTCTATCGTAGGGCTGTCACAAATTTTTACATAATTGGTTTTTGGACGACATGAAATATTACGACTACCGTATATCAGGAACTATTAGATGGAGCGACCATATCGCCAAAGTTGCAGGCAACTGGTGGATGCAGGTGGCAAGTCGACAATCGTTGTGGCGTTCTAACTGTTCCCCCTGTTCTGTTCTGTTCTGTTTAACAATAACAAACTGCACTTCCATGCTGCAGGCTTATTACGTAACTCGCTTGCGATCACCTGCACGCTGGAATCAGCTAGCTGTCACATTCATACCAGAACTGTCAAAATGAACTCGATGGCGATTGCGAGCGAGTTAGACAATAAGCCTACTGGTCTGGGAGCAAAGGAAAACAGAATGTGTCAGTTGCTTCTCCTCCCAAAAAAACCTATCGAGGAAATGGGCGAAAATATTAGGAATCATGTCATAGGCGATGCGGCTAGCAACCCATCACTATTTTGATTCCCCTTTCCACCTATACGCCCACACTCATGCTAAACGTGGCCTTCAGGTCTTGTTACCTTGAGCTCTGTCTACCCAGAAAGCGATAAATACGCGTTTTATGTTGTTTTTGTTGTTGCTGTTGCTATGAAAAAAAAAAGGTTTATTAAAAAATACATACATACATATCGTCACGCCTCTTTCCACAGGGGTAGGCAGAGACTACTTTGTTCCACTTGCTACGATCCTGACATACCTCTTTCGCTTCATCCACATTTATCAATCTCTTCATACATGCTCGTCGGTTTCGGTTATTAAAAAACTAGCTGTTGCCAGCGACTTCGTCTGCAAAGAATTCGTTTGTCGCTATCCCGCGGGAACTACGCAATTTTCCGGGATAAAAAGTAGCCTATGTGCTATTCCAGACTTTTCTCTATGTGCCGAATTTCATCCAGATCCGTTGGGCCGTTCTGGCGTGATTGAGTAACAAACAAACATCCATCCATCCATACTTTCGCATTTATAATATTAGTTAGATGATTCTCTAAATTGGTGGGCTTGATCTTCAAGCTCTAGCAATTAGTATAGTTCTGTGACTTCGATCATTTCAGAGTTCAAATTTAAATAAAACCAATTAGTCCAGCCAACCAAGTAGTCAAAAACGGATGGTACTCGAAATCTGATGCAATTAGTACTGCGGTTGTTCCGTAAGAGAGGCTTTATGCTTGAAAAGGTTCCGCAATTCAATTTACACAAACACAACAAAACAAATATTTTATTGAATCAGGCGTTACTTTGCGGAGGTCCATTTCAATGAACACAAAATATTTACCTTGCTACTCCGCTACTTACGTGCAAGATAACCAAGCTTGTGCAAAATGTATACGTTCTGCATGCAAGCCCTCCCTCCACTACTGCCACACAAAACGCACACAAATCCCACAAACTTAATTAATCCTATCACCACACAAACACTGACGCGCGTTTCGATCCCTCTACAGGATCATTATCAAAGTTAGAGCACAACCGATGTACATGCGAACCACCGTCGTACAACGTCGCCGTCGTCGTCGTCGTCGTCGTTGTCGTTGTCGTTGTCGTCGTCGTCATTGTCGTTGTCGTCGTCGTCGTCGTAGCTTGGTTATCTTGCACGTAAGTAGCGGAGTAGCAAGGTAAATATTTTGTGTTCACAACAAAACAACACAAATCAGTTCTTCATCCCATACGGGGTAGACAGAGCCCAAGGTAACAAGACCCAAAGGCCACGCTTAGCATAGGTAGGGCGTATAGGTGGAAAGGCAAATAAAATAAATTGAATATACATAATATGTATATTAAATATTATTTAAAACTTCAGTGTTAAATAGGAGAGCCCAGCTCCTAAAGTAATATACGAGTTACTTGATGTCTCAAGTGGGTAGGTGTGTATTTTGTGTCTTAGAGAATAAGCCATGTATTTACTAACCCAATAATGTATGATGAGTCATGTGGTTGCTCGAAATAAACAATAATAATTATTATTATTATAAGGCGTTTTATTTCGGAAACAGGAAGTTTTATTTCTTTTTTTTTCTTTGACTGATATGGTTACCTTACCTAACTCGATGAACCTGAGTCTAGTAACATTTCCAAGCCTGAAAAATGCACCACGTCACGTGTTGTGACAAAAAAATAACTAACGATTAATTATAACCAATAATAAGTTCAGACTGAATCAAACCCCTTTCAAAACTACTTTGTGGAGAAGATTATCCACAAGAGCCTTATTGCTTTTTGTCTCTCAATTTGCATATTCCGCTACATACACGTCAAATACGCGAACTTGATCACGCGTACTAATTCATGTCACACTATGGAAATTCATGCAAAATTTACCAACACACTGAAACCTTATTAAGGCGCTGTCAACAGCAAATGACCTTGAGCAGCGCCACTCTTCATACATACGGTTCGCGTGTCTGTTAGTGAAAGAGAAGAAACTATTCCGGCAGCTTGGCGCGCGTCTAAAATCTTGCAAATAAGACACAAATAATAAGAAATAAAAAAAGTATGGATTATTTGTCAAACATGACTCGTTAGCCGTGTAGTTATGAATATTTATGTTGACTTTATGTTTTTAATTGCAGACCCATACGTCGAAAAATAAAGACATAGAACCGTTTAATGATGATTTTAAGTCCAATCTTTGCAATTATTTTCTATCGAGCCGATTTTGTTCAATTGACAACATTTCATATTTCTGAGCCTATAATTTTAATGGTTCTCTGTATTTTGTTTGAAAAGATGAACATGCTGATAGTTTAATTTTTTCGCTAAAGTTTGTATTTAATTTATAATTAATTTATTAATTTTTGCTTATTCTAAAAGGGCGTAACTCCGATACTATCGCAGAATTGACATTTATCCTTTTGTCTTTTCTCTATAGAAAAAAAACTGACATAACATATTGCAGTGATCAAGATGCAAAATGCTTTCAAACCATATATACATTTTCAGGTGTTATAAAAATGAAATGTTGTCAATTATGTATCGAGTTCATCCAGCGACTTTTAAATATGATGAAAATTAACATAATATTTTTTTTTGTATTTTTTTGAGTGTAGTTTTTCTTAAAAAAGTTCTTAAATAACATCAATTTCAACAAAATTTGTGTTGTCAGCCTCTTAACACGGTGCGAGAACCATCGCGGTGCCGCGTTACATCACGGGCTGGCTAGGCTATGTATTTACAAGTAAGCGATCGACCGCGGCAATGTATAACTTACACGATACTCCTCGCACCATCAAGCCTTTATAGTAATTACTAGTGTTTGTCTTAAAATCTGAATAGCGGTACGCAAACCACGTGAAATTTTGAATTAACACACACCTATACAATATTGTTTTGGTATAGGAAAAAAGCTTTTAGGATTCGAGAGATAATTTTCCATTTGCAATTGTCTGTTTTCGTTCGTCTCCCGTTTTACCTATATGTTTATTATCAACCCTATTAAGTTGAAATCCTTGTCCTTATGAGTTGTAAGAATAAAAGGTTCCTGTTTTTATTTTTCTTTTCACGTCTGAACAGAAATGGGTTGACGTAATTATTCGGGAAAAGGCAACAGACATTTCGTGATCTTCAAAACAAATGAAATATAAACATTAAGATGCTTGCTGGGGCCTTACCATGACGTTTTTAATGCCATTAATTCGCTTATCGCTATCCTGCGGGAACTATGCGATATTCCAGAACAAAAGCTATCCTATGTCCTTTCCCGGGACTGTAACTATCACTATACCAAATTTCAATAAAATCGGTTCAGCCGTTTTGCCATGAAAGAGTAACAAACATCCTAACATACAAACTTTCGCCTTTATAATATTGGTAAGATATACTCTTTGGAAATCTAAATTAGTTAAGACTACCTAACTATCTACACCTATCCAGAGTGAACAGGCTGTTACTGAACCAGTGAGCTACATCTTCGGCCCCATCTGCACTGACCATCAGGCGAGATAGAGGTCAATCGCTGGTCAGTTTATAATAAACAAACAAACAACACTGAAAAAAATAATTTGCTAAATGAAACCGAACTTTCGTCAGCCTGTAACTTAAAAAAAGTGACTACACAACAGGCAATATCTTACCAAAATCTTTGGTTATGGAGGGTGCATCCGTGCTGTGCTCGCAACGTCGCATTTTTGGTGATTTTTTGCGATTATTTCACAGAAATTGAATGAAAGTATCAAATATCCGTCTGTAGTGCACTTCGTTTTTAGTATATTAATGTGTCTAATGCAATAATTCATCGTGATGGACTTTTATTTTCTTATTAAACGAGATATAGTATTTTATCCCTTTAATACGAAAATAAAAGTCCATCACGATGAATTATTGCATTAGACACATTAATATACTAAAAACGAAGTGCACTACAGACGGATATTTGATACTTTCATTCAATTTCTGTGAAATAATCGCAAAAAATCACCAAAAATGCGACGTTGCGAGCTCAGCACGGATGCACCCTCTTAAATCAAATTAACTTTAATAACGCCTTACCGAATTATGGCTATTGATGAAATAGCCGAAGTAGTTTGGCTAAATATTTTTTTTCAGTGAAACAAAAAAAAATGAAATGGTTTTAGTATGTTCAGTTACCTATTTTAAGTTTCACTGGTCGGTTTTTTTTTAAATCTTCAATGTACAGATTTTTTGGTCTTAACGATTTTATTATGTGTATACAGGGTGTATCAGATAACCCCTAACAATAATCAACTGGGTTATATAACCATAGCTATAGAAGCTAAAAAAATATTTAAAAAAAATTGGAGTAATTTTTTTTTTTGTTTTCTATAGGAATGATTACAGTTAATACTACCATTCCTATAGAAAATATAAAAAAAAAATATTCCAATTTTTTTTTAAATATTTTTTTAGCTTCTGTAGCTATGGTTATATACCCCAGTTGATTATTGTTAGGGGGTATCTGATACATCCTGTAGATAATAATAATAATACTTAAAAGACTTTTATTACAATAACTCTATACACTATGAACTAGCTTTACACAACACTACTTAATACATGTATTTGTTGCAGTAAAACTTTTCTCAAAACTCAACAAGGTTATCCTATTCCGTTGAACGTTGCCGAGACAATTTGTCCGTCATATTTTCTTGTTTGCCTACAATGGATAATCACTGGCCTACCCACGTCAAGTGTGACGCGAGGGTCGACGAATGTGTTTAATTGGAAGGTCATTGACTTCTGATCTGAGGGCGCTGCACAAAACAACACGTCTGACCTTCATTCTGTCATGAATGATCTTGCAACTGTCAAACCCGTTTTACAAAAAAAGAAAAAAACGTTAATGTAGCATGCCAGTATCAAACCGTTGAAATAAGCCAAAAAAATAGCCATTGAAATAAGTCGGTATCTCAATTTTAATCGTGACAGCGGATGGTCGGTGCCCCCCAGTTGGAAAACTGTTTTAAATATTGACCAAACGGTGAGTGTGAGCGAACCTTTAGGTACAAAGTGACGTGATCAGTGTTGTGTGTTGCCCTACTTTAGACTATAATAAAAATGACGATAAAAATGAGGGTAGTTGTGCGCCGATGTCAGTTGTGCCGAGTAGTCTCGCGAGCAGAGCGTTGGCGCGCAGTGTTCGTTTCGCTGCCGCCGGGGCGAGCGCTCCCTGATGAAGTGCTATGAAATAGTCCGAAACAATTGTCGGAGCAATCCTTCGGCTTTTATACGTGAGTTATCCGGTGTGTTGTAATTATGTCCCGTCATCTATTGGGTTACCACTAAAATTAACTTCTCCAGTGTCCGTCCCTTGAAATACTAAAGTAGATTGGATGACAGAAGCATGGTTATCAAATTTGACATTTGGCCGGACGGCCGCCTACAAAATTACTCTGATTCGCACAATTCACACGCGGGACTGGTTTTGGGAGAATCAATTTTGTTTAAAAATCTAAGATAGAAATTTATGACGCGTAAAGTAGATAGACTAGCGTCATCCACATGATACTGTACTCTTTTGAATTAGGTGCTGCATTTACTGCGAAATATTTGCGCACAAAAATAAAAAAGCAATGTACAATTTGTTCGAGTTTTTCAGTTGTTTTTTAAGGGCGTAATTATTGAAAGCACGTCACTCGAAAGTGATGAAAAATAGAGATGAATTTGAAAAACGAACAGCTTAAAATAACTTCTCTAAATAATCGTGCTAATTATTTAGTCGAAAATTTCAGTAGTTTTGTAGATACAGATTTTTACTTAGGGTCCATTCAAGTATTAAGTAAGCAGATTTTTTACAATTATTTACCCCCCCCCTCCCCTTGTCAGCTTCCCCTCCCCTCCCATGCTTACGTAATCATTGGTACCTGTATGCATTTTTCTTTTAATGTATTCTGTTTTTTATAAATTTATGGGTTGCCATTTGTGTAAAAAAGTATATAATAACTGCTGACGTAATGACGATATCGCCCCCCCCCACCCACCATGTCATCAAAAATAAGCAAAGCAAAGACCCCCCGCCACCCCGCAAGCGCTTACGTAATACTTGAACCCCCCTTATTTCGAATGGTCCTCGTGATATGCTTTCAAAAATGTGGCCCTAACCCTCAATGGTGTCATCGCTATGAAAATCAACGGTATGGTGGTAAATCTAGTTTTGTATTCCATCTGATAAAGCCATATTACTTTATGGCGTCATAAACAGTCCTATCTTGTCTTGGGGATCAATAACGTAGGTATAGCTTTAATATTTAGAATAGTGTTTCCTCAGGTAGTCTTGCACAAGCATCTACAGAATATAGAGCTCCGGAGACTAGGCGCCCGATTTTAAAGGCGAATCTAACTAATATTATAAATGCGAAAGTATGGATGGATGGATGTTTGTTTGTTACTCAATCACGCCAGAACGGCCCAACGAATCTGGATGAAATTTGGCACATAGATAGAGAAAAGTCTGGAATAGCACATAGGCTAATTTTATCCCGGAAAATTCCCGCGGGATAGTGATAAACGAATTCTTTGCAGACGAAGTCGCTGGCAACAGCTAGTATAGTAATAAATGGGCAATCCAATAATAATAATATAGTCAGCGTTAAAAACTTTGTCCCTCACATGTATGTAAATATGGGCAACTAGCTATTGCCCGCGACTCCGTCTGCGTTGAATTCGCTTATCGCTATTCCGCGGGAACCATGCAATTTTCTGGGATAAAAACTATCCTATGCCCTTCCTCGGGATTAAAACTATCTCTGTACCAAATTTCATTTAAATCGATTCAGCGGTTTAAGCGTGAAAGCGTATCAGACCGACAGACAGACAGATAGAGTTACTTTTGTATTTATAAGTAGGGTAGATAGACGAAGAGAGTTTTTTTACACGCTGTAAACCTGGAGAGGCTCTAGTGACACTCATAAATAATAAAGCTGCACATTTTTACGATCTCAGTATATTTTATCCGTTGCATAGTACCTACTTACTCAGTCGTTTTATTTTCATTTCCATTTTGCATTTCAGTAAATACCTTATCGATAACCCTTCATTATATTTTCTCAGTTTGTTCAATACCAATTGTAGGGATCGGGTTTTCTCAAACAAATCACAAAGGGCTTAACCGAATTATAGCGGATAATGAGGGCTTATGCCACTGTCGGCTAAATTTGGAAATATTCTCGCGAATTTGTGGCGCTTTTGTAATCTGTGTTCGTTTTGTTTCTTTTGTTATTGTTAAGCTTTAGGATAAACCTTGATTAATATCTCTGAGTATTTGTGAAGTGTGAAAAAAACATTAATAATTACCGTTACATCTGCTTTTTAGGGTTCCGTACCTCAAAAGGATCACTTTGTTGTCCGTCCGTCCGTCCGTCTGTCAAGACCCTTTTTCTCAGGAACGCGTGGATATCAAGCTAAAATTTATATCAAATACTCAGGTCCACTGCCCCTTGGAGCTGTGAAAAAATCAAACTTCAAAGCCAACGCAATCAAAAGATACAGCCGTTTATGACGCAAATTTCCGCAACTCTCAAGGGAATCAAAACCTACAGGGTACTTCCCGTGAACGCAGAATCTTGAAATTTGGTATGAAGGTAGGTCTTATAAGCACAGATTAAGGAATAATTGCGAAAATCGTAAATATGTATGTATGTCTGTATATATCAGTGACCAATATAAAGTGACCCCACAATGCGTACATTTTGCTTTGGAGCCTGCTTACACTGGTTTATAGATATTAACAGATAATGATACGGAACCCTCGGTGCGTGAGTCCGACTTGCACTTGCCCGGTTTTTTTTTGAAATTTATGTTTCCAATCCGTATTAGGCCCAGAGAGGGCCCGGAAGACTAAACAAGCCCTCACATTACATAGGGAGGCCTGTGCCTAGCAGTAAGATTATAGGCTCTGCTTGAGAGGTCATAATATATACCACTGGGCTACCAAAGCAATGCAACAATGGCGGTAGTTTAATTAAAATTTAATATTAGATACGAGTAGCGTAACTCGTAGACCCTCTACACGTTGACGATCTACGTCGTAGAGGGTCTACAGCACACAAAACTAACATCGTATCTAGGTTTGTAAAAACAGTCAAGCGGTAACCTGCAGTAGTATTAATTTGTTTCAGAATGCTAATTGTTTTAGATTGGTTAATGTTATTGTAACTTGGTGCAACTCACTCTTAATAAAGCAGGTTTTTGACATACACGTGGAAAAACACTTACAAAAATACCTACATAGAACATACAGTACAACATAATTCTGTACAGCTATAATTGTACAAAGTTTCTTAAGACCAATATTGTACACCCGCTTTGACAAATAAAATTTCATTCAATCATTCATTCATTCATTAAAATTGATTCAGAGTTCCGCCCTTGACGCGATTCACTTTGAACATCAATCAAATACATGGAATCATTTTGTCAAACATCCTGAAGTACATTTACAAAACTATTTAGTTAAAGTACCTATCCCAATCAGCCGCTGAAATATTTCAGAACTACTTTCAACATGAAACTACCGTGAGATTCAATCATAATAACAAAAACGGATAACTGACGTACTGACGTATAAAAGCCGAGTAATGCTCGACTCGCACTAATCCGTAGTCCTTCTTCATGGAGCGCTCGCCCCGGCGGCAGCGAAACGAACACTGCGCGCCAACGCTCTGTGCGCCACTCGACGCAGCTGGCAGCGGCGCACAACTACCCTCGTTTGCATCGTCATTTTTATTATTGTCAATAATCGAGCATTACTCGGCTTTTATACGTGAGTTATCCGTTTTTGTAATTATTTCAGAACTATTTTAAAATAACCTGTAGAAGCACTGATAAAAATCTATAAAACACACAATAAATAAACAGCTGTAATTATATAGCAGGGAGGATAAATGTGCTCTGAATTCATTAGTCAGTCAGTCGTTATTTCAATGTGAAACGGGAAACGAAACTAGATAGCAGACTGTTTCAAGCTGTTTAGTTTGCGGCTGGATTTCTATCTGTTTTGGCACATTTCGACCGTCGATTCGAGTAATATTGTTACTAGAAAGGTACCAAGAAGAGTGGAATCCTGAGTTTGCGACTCTAAACCGCATTGTTATAATGTTTAGCTAGTTCAAGTTTTCAAATAAAATGCGCCATTTTTTTCAGAATTTGTCGAGCATCGCTACTGTGAACGCGAGTGTTTTTAAACATCCACCTTATTTCACTTCATATTTTTACCCGACGCAAAGAGAGCAATGTTTTTAATCGACTTAAAAAAAAAGGAGGTTCTCAATTCGGTCGTATTTTTGTGTTATAAGTTGGATCGCTGTGTGTATGTTCATGCACAAAAAATAGTTACAAAAATAATTGAATATCTACAAAATTGTAAGATTCAAAGTCTTATCATAAACTCAGAATGAAAGAATATTTATAGGGATAAATACGAACTTGGGAACTCCGGGAACACAATAAAACCAAAGAAATCTCCCAGGAATCGTCCGTTCGCATTCAATAATACGGCAGGGCTATCGTAATCGACCACACCACGTAATCCCAATTGATTGGCGGCCAAAGGTGACAATTTATCGAATAGGCGCCTCGATTTACTTCATAGCTCTATCGCACGGGACATTGCTCGTAATATCGAGTGGTTTAATAACATTCACGGTCAAAGAAGTTTGGATTGGGGTAGGACACGTTCACTGATGGAAACGCGAATATGCGTTTTCGAGACTTTCTCTTCGTGCCGCTGTCTTAAACCAGCAGTCATTTAAGGCACATAAGCGGTTGTGGTATCTATGTATTGGACTCGGATTTATGAGCCGGCAGCGGATACGTTAAAATTGTATTTTTATAGCTATCTGACATAATTAACTACATTTTCAAGAGCTGGTAGTTTTATCCTGTGAAAGAAACACTTTTATTTCATTTATATCAAGAAAGAGTTTGAGAAACTTAAAGAAGGGCCAATAAAACCGTCCACGATTAGTCTGTGATAATTTTTTTGATCGAGAGTGGTTTAATAATCTCTCCGTAAAGATTTGCCACTTTCAACATGAAACTACCGTGAGACCGAAGGACAACAACACACACAAACAACAACAACAACACAACAACAACAACAACAATTGACAACAATCAACAACAATAACTTGATTGAGAAACAAATTGTCGAAGCATTCCTTCGGCTTTTATACATGAGTTATCCGGTTTGTTGTAATTAGGTTTAATAATAATTGTGTCGTGATCTTATCTTATCTTGAACAAAATAGTCAAAAACTTCTGTATTTTTCAATCCCTTCCTCATACCGGTTTAGTAATACATAACAACAAGGCCTTATTACTACTGTAAATTACTTTCAAACCCAATTTATCTCTAAATTCCTATCGAGCATATCTATACCAGCAACAAGACGTAGACAGCCTAATTGTTCTAGTAATTACTAGATTATGCGTCGTTAGGGCCCTACTACGATTACGGGCCATACGCGATACAGTGAGAGAATACTCTGTTCATTGCGTGCTCGAGACCACTGACCGCAGAGCAATTAACTAGTAACACACGTCATTACGTGTAATACATATATTACAATAGTACTTATCGCGCTACTGGTCGTTAATAGCCGCTGCCGTTCGTAATTACAGCCACAATTATATCTGATACTCCGATACAGCCGGTACGGGGTTGTTAAGGAAATGCGAACGATTAAGTATAGTATTGATTTGTTGTTCTCAGATAAAAGGTAAGTTATGTATTAATTGACGACATTTCATATTTCTGAGCCTTGAATTTTAATGGTTCTCTGTATTTTGTTTGAAAAGATGAACATGCTAACAGTTTAATTTTTTCGCTAGGGCTTCTATTTAATTTATAATTAATTTATTAATTTGTGCTTATTCTAAAAGGGCATAACTCCGGTACTATCACAGAATACACACTTATCCCTTTGTCTTTTCTCTATAGAAAAAAAAACTGACGTTAATTTCAAATTGTCAATGTCAGGTCCTATTCTCCAATATTCGATTTTCGAGCTTCGCTTCGTGCTGTTCCACTCATACTAATTAACTTGAGAGTGAGAGAGAAGGTATGCAACGAACTTCGAAAATAGAATTTCAGAGTTGCCCCCTTGTACTTTGAAGTTGTCAAAAATACAAAATTATGATCGCTTATTTTTTCTCGTGAAAAAAGCAAAAGCGTTTCACCTATCCTGTGGTAGTATTGGTAAAATTAGGACATATTTTTAATTATTTTTTATTTTTTATAATAAGTGATATTAAAATTATATAAACATATTGCAGTGATCAGGAAGCAAAATGCTTTCGAACCATATATACATTTTCAGGTGTTATAAAATTGAAATGTTGTCAATTGTTAGGTGTTGCTCGCAACATCGTTTACGTCCTGCGGAAACGATTTGGAATAGTTTAGATAATTACAACAAACCAGATAACTCACGTATAAAAGCCGAAGGAATGCTCTGACAATTGTTTCGGACTATTCCGTAGTCCTTCATCAGAGAGCGCTCAGAGTTTCATGTTGAAAATAGTGTAGATCTCTGTTGGTAAAATAAGTTTTAGAACTGGTTGAATTTCAAAGATTAGTACATGCAAATAAACGGAATCACAAACTTTTTTACTTACTAATTTAGAAGATATCTGGTTAAGTAAATATCGATTGAATTGCGCTAAAGTTGAAGACGAAATTAAGAAAACACTTGAATAAGAATTTAATTAGGTACACCAACATTTTTGTAGAACTAGCTGTTGCCAGCGACTTCGTCTGCAAAGAATTCGTTTATCGCTATCCCGCGGGAACTACGCAATTTTCCGGGATAAAAAGTAGCCTATGTGCTATTCCAGACTTTTCTCTATCTATGTGCCAAATTTCATCCAGATCCGTTGGGCCGTTCTGGCGTGATTGAGTAACAAACAAACATCCATCCATCCATCCATCCATCCATACTTTCGCATTTATAATATTAGTTAGAAGTTAGATGTACCAGCTGCTTCACTTCCTGCGCAGATGATAAAAGCCCATCAAGGGCCCCCTATCTAATCCTAATCGTTTGCCCCCTATATCATAAAAAAAAAAAAAAAGGGATAAGCGAAAATCTTAGGAATCATGTTATAGGTATAGGCGATGCGGCAAGCAACCCATCAGTATTTTGATTCCCCTTTCCACATAATACGTTCACAATCATGCTAAACCTTTAGGCTTATTGTCTAACTCGCTCGCAATCGCCATCGTGTTCATTTTGACAGTTCATGTAGGCTGACAATTGGCATCGGAATCAGCTAGCTGTCACATTCATACAAGAACTGTCAAAATGAACACGATGGTGATCGCGAGCGAGTTAGACAATAAGCGTATTGGCCTTTGGGTCTTGTTACCTCTGTCTACGACGATAAAGACGTGATTTATCTATGTGTATATAACAAAACAGCCTAACAAGGCCGGATGGACTCCACTATATTAATACTTATAGCTATAACAAACCCTTCATTACAATTAGTGAGCACCACTTAGCGATGTTCGTAACGGGCGGAGCGTTTAGCTTAACAAACCAGAAACTTCAACACACTGTGCACAATTGCGGTATAAACGCTGGACTGCTTTCTTTAGGTTGGTTTCACTTCAAATTTGGTACAGTCAGTATGAATCATTCAAGGTGACCAAAAAGATCGGCACGCCATTAATAATAATAATAATAATTATATTTACTATTTTTATTATTATTATTATTTATTTATTTACTGTTTTTTTTTTTTTTTTTTTACTTATTATTATTATTATTATTTTTTATTAGGTACTATATTTTTGAAGTGAAAACTCCTTTGGCGGCATTGAGCGCTTTTTGGGATGGGTAAAAAATGTTAAACTCGCGAGGGACAGTTTAAGTACCAGGATATCAGGATCCTCTAAAAGCTTATTTTGAAATACGAATGAACCTAGAGTCGCGTTCGATTTTTGAAGTGTACGTTGATATCGTCGCTTTAACGTATGTGCCTTTGGCCTAGTGATATAAGGTGTGGAATAACAGTGCGTTCTCTCAGGTGAGACCGCAGTTCAAATATCGTGTATTTTGATTATAATTACAACACAACGGATAACTCACGTATAAAAGCCCAAGAAATGCTCCGACATTGTTTCGGACTATTTCGAAGCCCTTCATCAGAGAGCGCTCGCCCCGGCGGCAGCGAAACGAACACTGCGCGCCAACGCTCTGTTCGCGCGGCTACTCAGCGCAGCTGACATCGGCGCACAACTACCCTCATTTTTATCGCCATTTTTTTTATTTTTTATTTTTTATACGTGAGTTATCCGTTGTGTTGTAATTATGTGTGAGTCTCACGGTAGTTTCATGTATTTTGATTATTTTTGCGCGAGTGTGTAGTTTTCACTTCTGCCGGCATTCCCGGTGTTTTTACCCACGACAGAACGGAGAAGAAAGAAAGAAAGAAGACACACAAATATAAGAGCATGTACACACAATTTATAATATTATATATATTATAAAGAAGGTATATGCGTTTAGGGTGATAGGTTGTGTGTGTGTGTGTGTTTGTTCGCAGACGTATTTTATACGAAAAGGAAGGTTCTTTTTTTGATGTGCCAAACTATTTGGCTGTTTGGCTCACTACACGGTAACAACACAAGTTTGTGGGTATAAGTTTCATGTCGATGTGTGTGTGTGTGTGGCATTGTAGTGGCTCCCAAGCGGATGGACCTTTGAATACGTTTTTTTTTTATTCGCCAGTTTCCTTGTGGTGTTTCTTAGCCATGTTTGGTAATAACCGGTCTAGCTGTATGAAGAGAATCAGCTCTTTTCCAAAATGATGTAAGTACCTAAGGCATTTGTGGCATAACATTTAATAATTTTTTTATCTACGTATAAGGGTGCGACCACGCCGCCGCTTATAAAACGGTGACGTTACGGAATCGCAACAAAATGTATGACGAAACGGTGAGAAAACGTGACGCATACGACACATCACTGCGTATACGCGGCGGTTTGGTCGCACCCTAATTACTTGATTAATGAGCGGTTTTAATTTATTGTTACTAACTATGAATATAAAACTAAGCTCTCTCGCCAACGCTATCTCAAAGGCACTTAACACCCCGCTTGCCACTCTATGAAACAAAAGAGCGCGTGCCGACGACAATGGCCGCTGCCTCTTTCATGAGAAAGAATAATTAACAAGTGTTAGTGCTGACAAAATATTTGAACTTGATTATTAATAGTTTACTGGAATAAACATAAGATTTTAAATAGAAAGTAAAAACAAAAAAATCTAAATGGACATAATGTTATGCAAATAAAGAAATTTCATTTCATTTCATTTCAAATTAAACTATAATAAAATTAAAGACTAATCTGAAACTAATCTTAAAATCCTACTAATCCTACTAATATTATAAATGCGAAAGTTTGTGACGATGTGAGTGAGTGAGTGTGTATGCTTGTTCTTTCTTTACGCCGAAACGACTGGACGGATTTGGATTAAATTTAGAACGAAGATAGATTAAGATATAGGCTGCTTTTTATCCCGGAAAATTGCATAGTTCCCTCGGGATAGCTATAAACGAATTTTTGCAGACAAGTCGCGGGCAACAGCTAGTAAAACAATAAATAAAAAAGGAGAGCCCCCGTGGCATAGTACCACAGATGGCCGCATTTCCCCTTTAGACAGCAATATTAATACGTTGTATAAGAAAGCTGCCAGCTCTGCGGTAACTCGATAATATTACTGTGGATGATCTAAACTAGACATTAGATTATACATTACTAGCTACTATGTTTATCGCTATCCCGCGGGAACTATATGATTTTCCGGGGTAATAAGTAGTCTATGTTTTAGTCTAGAGTACCAGTTATCTCCGTTCTAAATTTGATCCAAATCCGTCCAGTCGTTTCAGCATGAAGAAGGAACAAACATACTTACTCACTCACATCGTCACAAACTTTCGCAATTATAATATTAGTAGGATTACTAGAATTATTAAGGATGCTAGGGGCGTAGATTACAGTTATTAAAGCCGGAACCCAGAAATACCCTTCCCGATTGCAAAATAAACGTGGGCTTGTAAAAAAAGCAATTTTCGGCCCGAAGCTAGCAACCGTTAACGAACGGTCGTTAAGTAAGAAATTAACCGCTGATTTTAATTGTACGACGAAAATCGTCTAATTTTCAACCTTATGGTCATGGGATTAAGGTAAGGCCGAAATACAGGGGTTTTGTAGCCACTAAACAAATGCAAATCAAACAGACTCTGTTTCTTATTGACCTACTTCGGATTACGCCATTAACGATTCTCATAAAAGATATCTTTTAGAGTAAGTACTGTAGAGCTGCCTTTTAAAAAACTTTCTATGTACGAGGATCGATATAAAATTCCTAAAGAAACTGATGGCTGAGGGCCTACTAATTAAAAATGCATTATAAATAACGTTAATGTTCTGTTTAATTTGATTTTTAGAAACATTTAATGCACACGGGATGCTAGATCAAGCCCAGTCCAAGTAGATCTGAGGGCTGTTCTCGAGTTCTAAATAAAACAAATAATTCGAACGAACGTTCGAATTATCAAATCAAATCAAATCAAATAATTTATTTCACATAATTTCAGGTACAAGAAGGTCTTAAAATAATGTTCGTATCACTAAAATCTACCTTACATGGCATGTGAAATTAAGAAATCGTCTACTTATAAGTTAAAAATTCCTGTACACTATAAAAGCATTTTTCGGCCAGCCACGTTTTTAAAGTCCGTTTAAATTTTGCAAAGGCTAGGTCTTTTATTGTGTCAGGCAAATTGTTAAATATTTTTATGCACATAATATAACTATTCTTAGAAACTAATGATAATTTTGATTTAGGAATAAAGAATTTATTGCGATGCGAGAGAGATTGCGAGCGTGTAGTGTTTTTATACATTACTTTGACGTGGTTAAACATATGCTCATTCCTATAAACAAATAAACTTGCATCCAAAATATACAGACTCGGTAGTGTTAAGATGTTATATTCTTTAAAAAACTAATTATAAAACTCAAGCTCAAACTCTTATCAGCCAGTCCGACGGGCTATAAAACCTGAATCTACAGTACCAACCTTTGACTTTCTGCTTTTAAACGACTTCAGAAATGCGCAGTTGTGATCTAAAACTAATTTGTTACTGCGCAACCAAAATTGCAAGAATACGTAAAATGTGATTTCTTTCTTTATACAAAAACCCGCTCTAATCCTTTTTCACAAAATCAACTTAATTATGTCACGCACGACAGACCCCAGAAGATACCAGTGACATGTATTGATTAAATTAATTTGGAATTGGTCGATTCTACAACTCAGTAGGTATATATGAAAAACTTAAGTAAATAACCTGTTGTATGTGTGAGTAATGTGTGCGAATAGACAAACTGACGTTCCAAATTAGAAAAATAACTTAAGTCCCATATCAGTTGTGTACACTACTACATACAACAGGTCATTTACTTCAGTTTTTCATCTATAGAGGTTGGTCATGACAAGGCAAAAAAAATGTTTCTAAAGTGGCCAGCATTATTGTCTCAAAGAGTTGCATATTGATTAGAAACGAAAAAAAAACAATTGAAATTGGATTCGCAATATAATAGTACATTACTGCAGAGGCCGTGAAGTAAGGGATTGCAGGGCGAGATTGGGGTACACGGCCGAGTCGTAGACGAGGCCGGATAAAGCGAGTCCTGCAATCCCTGTTTCCGGCCGAGGATTGTATAGTGCTTTTCTCAAGCAATGCGAGGAAATCAAGTAAAAATTGTTTAATTAGCCGCATTTTTAATTTTTGAAACATGCCATTTGAACAAACTATTGCTCGCGCCATGTTCCCCGCGCCCCGCCCCGCGCCGCCGCGCCGCGCCGAGCGCACCCGACGACCGCGCCACATTACTTCTTGGCCTAGGCCGTAAATGTAAAACTTCTTGGCTTCATTTCGACCGTACCACATTACTTCTTGGCCAAGGCCGTAAATGTGAAACTTCTTGGCTTCATTTCGCGACATTAACGCGTACATTTCCGAGCATGCTTGAGAAAAGACAATTATAAAAAAAACTCTTCCTACTGCCAGACATTATAATAGGACCTAAAACCAGTCGATTGACTGACGTTGAAATAAAAGCCCAACTTGCTAGTACATAAAGTAACCTTTTGAATCTCTCTCTACTATGGACATAAGTCTTTTGGCAATGGATCGTTTTCCGTGTAAAGTATTCCTCAAACACGGTACAATTAACTCCCCGCGGTTAGTTAACTTTTACAAATTATTTGCCGCGTTTGTTACGCCCTCTGCCGTGATTGGACTGTACCTTTACGATGCGTAATGCTGAGCCAGCGACCGTTTCACTTTTGCGAAGACACAACACAACGCTGATGATCAAATTTTCATGTCTGGTTTTTTTATTGTTGTTTTTTTTTCTATAAAATTGTGTGTACATGCTCATATTTGTGTGTCTTGCAAAATGAATAAATGTCTTCTTTCTTTCTTTCTTTCTTTCTTTCTATGTTAAATCTGTTTTGACGTTCGAAAAGGTATCTGTTTGAATATTCTTGCTAAAGAAAATATGATAAATTTAAGGGTTTCTTATCATTTGCCACAAATTTATATGGCTTTAATGTAATGTTTGCCATAACTATTTTCTCTTAATAAGAAAAAAAATCCATTCTATTCTGTTCTGTT